>ML382346.1:42258-76436 GCA_005239525.1 Nicotiana knightiana | reverse complement strand
AGAAAATAGTCAGTACCACCAGGACGTTGGAATTGGTTCATATGGATCTATGTGGTCCTATGACAACTTTGAGTAAAGGTGGTAAGAGATATGTGATGGTACTAGTTGATATTTTTCAAGGTTCACTTGGACCTTATTCCTGGCATCTAAGGATGAAGCATTTGATATGTTCACCTCATTTGTCAAGAAAACTCAAAATCAATTAGGACATCAACTGGCATCAATAAGATCTGACCATGGTACTGAATTTGAGAATGCTAAGTTTGCTAAGTTCTGTGATGAACATGGTGTTAATCATAACTTTTCTGCTCCTAGAACCCCACAGCAAAATGGGGTTGTTGAAAGGAAAAACAGAACTCTTGAAGACATGGCAAGAACCATGCTTCTATCTAGCAAACTACCTCACAGCTTCTGGGCTGAAGCAATAAACACTGCTTGTTACATAATCAATAGATGCATGACCAGACCTCTGGTAGAGAAAACTCCCTATGAATTACTTAAAGGGAGAAAGCCCAACATATCCCACTTTAGGGCTTTTGGATGCAAGTATTTTGTACACAATAATGGCAAAGATTTCCTAGGAAAATTTGACCCCAGAAGTTATGAGGGAGTATTCTTGGGATATTCATCACATAGTAAAGCTTATAAAGTGTATAATAAAAGAACTATGTGTGTAGAAGAAAGTATACATGTTGTCTTTGATGAAACTAACATTCTTGCTGAGAGACAGGAACCTAAGGATGGGGAGCTTGGACTGGTAAGAAGCAGTGATCACACTGAAGCAAGCATGAAAGGTGGAACAGGTGATGGACCAGGTTCAACTACCCTAATCATCATGATAGGGGGAACTCAACATATGCAACCTGGCCCTGATCCTGCTCTACAGCAACAAGACATCTTGGAATCATCTAGGATGAACAACTGGTACTTAAGCCACACAGATATCAGAGTTCTCACCCTCTTGAGAACATCATAACAGATTTGGTATCTGGAATCAAGACAAGATCATCCTTGAAAAATCTGTGTGCATTTGATATCTTTCTATCCATGATCGAACCAAAGAGCATTGGGGAAGCCCTACAAGATGCTGATTAGGTAAATGCCATGAAAGAAGAGCTGAATCAGTTTGAAAGAAATCAAGTATGACACTTGGTACCCAGGCCATTGGATAGATCTGTAATTGGCACCAAGTTGGTCTTCAGGAAAAAGCTCGATGAGGATGGAACAGTTACAAGGAATAAGGCAAGATTAGTTGTTCAAGGATATAGTCAAGAAGAAGGAATTGACTATGATGAGACCTTTGCCCCTGTGGCAAGACTGGAGGCAATCAGACTTCTTATAGCATTTGCTGCACACATGGAATTCCCTCTTCATCAGATGGATGTTAAGAGTGCCTTTCTAAATGGCTATCTGAAGGAAGATGTATTTTTCAAGCAGCCTCCAGGTTTTGAAAGTAAAGAGTCACCTGACCACGTATACAAACTCGACAAGGCTCTATATGGTCTCAAACAGGCACCAAGAGCTTGGTATGAACGATTATCAAAATTACTTCTAGAATATGGGTACAAACGAGGCAAAATTGATAGTACCTTTTTCTTAAGGAAAAGGGTAAGAATCTCCTGGTTTTGCAAATATATGTGGATGATATCATATTTGGGGCGACTTCTAAAAAATTGAGCTAGGAATTTGTTATGCTAATGGGAAGTGAGTTTGAGATGAGTATGATGGGTGAGTTAAACTTTTTCTTAGGCTTGCAAATTAAGCAAAACCCAAATGGAACAATGATCCACCAACAAAAGTATGTGAAAGAATTGCTCAAGAAGTTTAAAATAGAAGACTCAAAAGAAATAGACACTCTCATATCCACAGCTGCAAAATTGGATGTGGATGAACCTGGTTCATTTGTTGATCAGAAGCTTTATAGAGGGATGATTGGGTCTCTATTGTATCTCACTGCCATCAGACCTGATATTGTGTTCAGCGTGGGATTGTGTGCTAGGTTTCAGGCAAATCCAAAGAAGTCCCACCTCACTACAGTAAAGAGAATTTTGAGATATTTGAAAGGCACCACTGATTTGTGCCTTTGGTATCCTAAAGGTAGTAATTTCGACCTTGTAGGATATGCTGATGCTGATTATGCAGGATTCCTGGTTGACAGGAAAAGTACTTCAGGTATGGCTCACTTTCTGGGTTCATGCCTTGTGTCTTGGGCTACCAAGAAACAAAATTCAGTAGCATTGTCTACTGCTGAGGCTGAATATGTGGCTGCAGCCTCATGTTGTGCCCAGTTGTTATGGATCAAACAACAACTCATGGACTTTGGTATTTATATGGGATGTATTCCTATATTTTGTGATAACACTAGTGCTATTAGTATGACGAAGAACCCGGTTCATCACAAAAGGACTAAGCACATAGATATTAGACACCCTTTCCTAAGGGATAACTATGAAAAAAGAATGATCTCAATCGAATTTTATGCTACTGATCATCAAATTGCTGATATATTCACTAAAGCACTTAGTAGGAAGCATTTTGAGAGAAACAGGCTGGAATTAGGGATGATTAAGATCACCTGATTGAAGAGAAAGAATTTTTTTTAAAAAGAATTTTTGGCTAGAAAATTTTAATTAGGTACTTAATCAGATTAATAATTGCTCAGAATCATGTCTTTATTGCCATACGCTTGTGCCATGTATTAATATGATTCCCTGGATACTAATAATATTTTTCTATCTTTTGTAAATTGAGGCAATTTAAAGATTTCAAACAGGATGAACCTGGTTCATCTATGCTGATTCATCTAACTGACAAGGTACGCACTTTTCTCCATATAGTAATTCAATTACAGTCACACATGAGCAGGAGTCTATCAATAATTGGTTAATTCCTAAGTCTTTGTACTAATCCATAAATGAACCCGTTCCAAGGAGTCACATCAACACTCAATTAGCCTAGAAATAGGGAACTCTTAACCGTCAAATCAATGACACTCCTACAACCATTAGACTTCCACTTGAATACATTTTTTATCCGTTGTAAAATTAATGGCCATATGTTATAAAAGTCAATCATTACTCCTCTCTTCATAAAGCTTCCTTCAAACCAAGTTTAACACATATTAAACTACCCAAAACATGCAACTCGTCCTTTCTTCTTAACAAAGCATAAAAATGTCTTCACCTCAACTAGCGTCTTTGTCTAATTCCTCACCTAATCGTGATTATGATGGAGGAAATTCTGAATCTGTCTCCAATTCTCCATTTGTGTACAGCTCCGAATCACCAGAAATTCCATCATCCCCTGAAAATACACCCGTTCTTGAACCCACTCCAAACCCTACTCCTGCCCCAAGAATCGTCGTGTTAAAGTTCTTGCCCGGAAATCTGTTGGTTTTGGGGCTAGAGAAAAATTCTTGGAGGACCTTATTAAAGCAGACAAAGGTACTAAGTTAGATTCATCCAATGATTCCTTCAAATTAGCTAATGAGGAAGAAGCACCTGGTTCAACCAAATCTGAAAAAGGTAATCTTGAAATCGATTCTGAATTTATTTCTACTGATAAAAGACTCGTGTTGGTAGGGTCTGTTGTTGATGTCGAAATAGCTGGAAGAAATAGGGTGGGAGAAAAGAAATAATTCTTGAGAGAGAGGGAGAAGAAGATGTGAGGGAATCTAGGGAGAATGGTGCCACACTGGTTATTTGTGGCCCCATTCCTAAAACTATGGGAGAAAAAGTCACTGATTTAGGGGGACGCATAGTAGAGGAAGCTGCAGCAGGCCTTGCAAGTCTGAAGAAAGCTACAGATGAACCTGTTTCATCGGGGGAAGAAACATTGGCTGAAAGGTTGAGAAAACTAGGGGATTCTTATAACCACAAGAGAAGAAGGAGTCAGAAACCCAAGAAGGCAACTCACCCAGTTCCTTTAAAGAAAAGGAAAATTTGTGAAGTTGCTGATGTTTCTGCTCCAAAAGTTATAGCTACTCGTAGCACTGTGAGAGAAGAAGAATAGAAATTAGAAAAGGATCTGAAGGAGAGCAAAAAGAAGAGGGCAGCAAAAGGAAAAGCAAAAGTTGGAGAGCCTGTTGAGGCTATTGAGATTGAAGAGACTGGGTTGGACCTGGTCCAACAGGAGGAGCAACCTGCTCCAGGTGTGGCTGAGACACCAAAACCCATAAAGGCTAAGGCTTCTTCAAAGAAGTTAGCTAGGATGTCTGTCGCACCAACAAGATCTATTAAGAAGACCAGGGCCAAGCCAAATAGAGTGAAAGTTGTTTATGATGATGATGCAGACTGGAGTGGAGAAGAGGAGAAGGAAATTGGAGTGGTGACTAACAGAGTTACCATGTTTGGAAAAAGAACAATTTTAAAGGGTAAGCTGGTGAAGGATGTAAAGGAGCCTGGAATGCAATATCTAATGGAAACTCTGGAGGTACAAGGCTGGAAGGACCTGATCCTTCGCATGGAAGGTAGGATGGCAAGAGCTGAGTTGATAGAGTTTATGGGGAATGCAAGTGTCAACGAAGGCAGGGTCACGTCTATGGTCAAAGGAATTGAGGTTTCCTTTGATGTCAAAAAACTGGGTGTTATTCTTAACATACCAGCTGAGAGCTATGAGGACTATACAAGGCAAAGCTGTCCTTGTCTAGATGGGATGGTCTCAGCAATCGACATCACCAGGTTCTTTAGTGATAGTGAGAAGGAGATTGAACCCAGGACGGTTTACAAGAGTGAGATGAAGCCCGAGCACAAGCTACTCTTTGAGTTTGTCATCAAGTTCCTACTGCCTAGACAAGAAAGAAGGCACATGGAAAATTATATGGATCTTACATTGATGGAATGCTTGTACAAGGGAAAGCAAATTAATTGGCAAGCTTTTATCATCCAACTCCTTGATAGAGTGGTGAACGGAACCAAGGCACACGCAATTCCTTATGGCTTCATTCTGACAGCAGTGCTTGCACATTTTAGGGTTACAGTAAAGAAGGTTGAGATGTCTACGGCCAAAGATTATTTTGGGAAGGAAACTTTGCTTACATGTGACTACAATGTCAATTTTCCTGTGGATGAACCTGGTTCATCTAGGAAGCAACTAGTCAACAGCAAAGTTAGAACTTTGGTGCAAGAAAAAGAGATTAAGGATATGGAGATCCTTCGCTTGAAGTCTCATGTGATTGAGGTTGAAGAAGAGCGGGATGCTCTTAGAGATGAATTAGATAAGGAGAAAGAAAAGAACGAGGGTGTTCTTCAGCAGATGCTGTCTCTCCTACAATCCAAGTCCACAACCTCCACTGCACCTTCCCATCCTTAGGCTTCTCAGAGCTTCCATAACCCATCTTAAGACCAGTTATCAGTTTCAGTTCTTTTTATTTTTTTTTTTGCTCATGGTTGGTTGTTTTTGTTTTTCTGTGTGGTGGTTGATTATCGTTACTTATCAATGAATTTTGCTTTTAGTTATTGACTTGTCTCAATTTCTGAGTTGGCTAACATTTATTGGTTTCTTGTGTTGATTAATCATGCTTTGCACCTGCAGTTGCCTCAATGGCCATGAGTAATAATTAATAAAACTGGTAAGTATCTCATTTTGCAAACTTTTCGATGATGCCAAAAGGGGGAAGATAGATATGTGCTGAACTTGCTGAACTTTTCAAAAATATTTTTAAAGTGATATTTATAACCTAATGAACCTGGATTCTCTCTGATTAATGCTTAAAACCATACAAATTTCTTTGAAGTGTATACAGGATTAAGCACAAAGATTGTCATCATCAAAAAAGGGGAATTTGTTGACCCATGTCACTGCATAGTTTTGAAGATTGACAAAAGGCTGACCAGTTGAACCAGGTCCATCAGAGCACACATCTTGGACTGACTAGCTGGCACATGAACCTTATATGCTTAGGAGATGTTTTGAATATGAAATATCAATGAACCAAGATATTGTCTCCTAATGCGAAAAGGTTGCAAACTGATATGATTAATTGAGCAAATCCTACTGAGGAGTAGGTCGTGGTTTTTTCACCTTTTGAGCCAGGTATTTTTTTCCACGTAAAAATCTCTGTGTTTTTACTTTACTGCTTTTTATTATTCCGCAACAGTAGTAGTTGGAGCACCAAGAAGAACCAGGTTCTTCTACTGAGACAGCACTCGAAAATTGGGTACCACAAAAAGTAACCTATCTTCTTGTGTGGTATTGAAGTCTAAAACATCACCTTTGGACAAATTTTTGACCCAAAAAATGTCCTTTGAATAGTATTGGACAAATTTTTGGTGAAAAATCTATCCAAAGGACAGATTTTCAATGATGAATGCCTTGCTTTTTCTCCTATAAAAGAAACACAACAACATACAAAAGGTGCAGCAACTAGAGCCTTAAAAGATCTCTGGCATCCCTTTCTTACTTAGAAAACCCTTTCAAAAAAAAGTTTCCGAGTTCGTTCTTAGTTTTAAAGTAGTTCCTTTGGGTTTGGAGTTCATTTTTCCCTGGTTTTCCTGACTGGTTGTGTTTGTTGTTCCTGGCTAGAAGGTGTTGAATTCAACAGTTGTGAACATCTGACTTCATCACTAGCTAAGCCACGCGTTTATGCTAATTAGGCAACTTTTCATCATGTCGTTAAATTTCAGCTTCAATAAATGACGATGGCATGTTATTTTGAAGGAATGTTACTTATATTGACTTCTATTGGTGTGTTCTTCTTCTGTTAAGCATATATATTTTTTAACTTGTCTAAAGATGAATGGTCGAGTACTAAAATTCTATCTTCATGTTCTGTAGACAGATACTATAGCTTATTTTTATATCTGCAAGTAAAATTAAATAGTAGAAAGGTTACGTCCAGTTGGGCGAAAGGGTTAACATCTAAATAAGCATGAGAAACGGTTGTTGTTTTAGAAGTTGTTTGAGTTTCATTCCTCCTCTATCTCTGTTTAACTGATAAGTGTTAAGATTTGCTTTGTAGTTTTGTGCCTGGTTATGTTGATCTCTCCCAGTGCTAGATCTTATTAGTTTGTGAAATTTAGTTTCTGTTAGTGTTACCATGTATGCTAGTCTTTCATGCAACATATGAGTCTTTGGTTGACTTCGTGAAAGATAGTTTTAGTAGAATAATTAAGAACTAAGTGGAGGCAATGATTCATTTTAAGTTGTAAAAAATAAATTTTTTTCATTAACTAAGTCGAAACATTAATCTTGTTGGCTTCATACTTTGTAGTTTAGCCATCTTATGTCAGTATTTTATTAATCTTCACTTGTTTAAGAATGTTGAATGTTTAAGAATATTGGTTTATCCTTGTGTAGTATTCACTAGGTTTGTTTGATAAGGCAACGCCGTTGACTAAATAAGAAAATTTGATCTTTTAGAAAGTCTAATAACCTGGACATTAGAATCAAAGTACGCTAGTATTTGACTCTTGTTAATTTCATATGGTAGTAAGATGGCATTTTAAAAAGAGAAATTAGATCAAAAGAATTTGGCCAGGCCCAATAATTTTAGCATCTACTACCTATCCAAGCTAGCCCAAACTTTGAAGTGTCATGTTCCTACAATAATGAATCAGAACAAGTAATCCATTTAATTAATTAAATGCTAGGCAACTAGTAAGTGCGCTTTAACTTTAACTTTACGGAATCGCCTGCGTAGCGTGATGTTTAACATTCAATAATCTCAAACCACATTAATTTTTTTAATGAACTCTTTGCTAAACTCGCGGATTCTCTTGCGTAGCGCGATAGTATAAATTTCAAAAAAATAATTTTCTAAAATGTAGTAATTTTTTCCAAAAGTAATAACGTACTAAATAACTCTGTCATGACGGAAGATTCACTTGCGTGGTGCTGTTATGATAAAATTAATAAATCTCGTCTCGGTCACGCATTCGCTTGCATAGTGTGGTTATGACAACACAATATTATTCAAGTCTTTATTTAATAATTCTAATAATCAAGCAATAAAGGCGGATATAGCAAAAACATGATAAACTTATAAATCACAATTTATCCAAAATTAGTTCAAGCCAAGTTTAAGTCAATAAAGCGACCGTGCTATAACCATGGGACTCGGGGAATGCCTTTCACCTTCTCCCCGGTCAACAGAATTTCTTACCCGAACTTTATTTTCGCGGAACGATAAAAATAGAGTCAAACCTTCCTTTGATTAGGGATTCAAATAAAAGGTGACTTAGGACACCAAGAAAATCAATTCCAAGTGGCGACTCTGTAAATGAAATAATCCCTTCTCAAAATTGTCACTTTAATTGGAAAAATTCTTTAACCCACAATCCATAACACACATATTCTCTTTTGAGGGTAGAAAAGGGGTGTGACAATCTTCAGGGTCGATGTCAGAACCAAATTCGTATCCATCTACGACTACATTTTTTCCCTCACCTCGGCAGAAGAAGGGACCCCGGCATGCGCCGATGGTGACAGATCACTCGACGGCATGACCTCAACCGTCTCAGCTCGTTCTTCTCTTTCCCTAACTACGTCAGGCAAGTCGATAATTTCCACATTTTTCGAAGGGGTGCAGAATCTCAGTGTCCAAGGACACACCGCTCTCGAACGCAGCCGTAACCTGGTCGGGATCACCCCTGTTAACCATTCTGTTCCCGCCGTGTCATCGCCAAACTCTATCATCCGCCTCTTTATTAGTGAAGCTACTTCCTCCTCGCTTGCTGGTGACTCATTCACCAAGTGCAGAACAGGGGAAGTCAAAATCTCCGCTGATGGAGCCAGTGTTCGGTGGCTAGGTCTGCGTGGAGCTGGGTTCTGGGAAGGAGCCACAATCCGAGTAGGCTCGCCTATGGCTGCAGCAACAAAAGACCCCGTAGAAGCACCCGACTGGCGGAAGGCGGGGGTAGGAGCTTTCTTCTTCATTGAATCCCTCCGACCCGGTACCAAAGAAACTCAATTTGAAGAAAAAAAGGAAAAAGAAAACGAGGTCAACACAGAATCAATGAAAGGCCAAATCGAAGACTCACCAGTCGTAGAAGG
Organism: Nicotiana knightiana; assembly: GCA_005239525.1. Lineage (NCBI taxonomy): Eukaryota > Viridiplantae > Streptophyta > Magnoliopsida > Solanales > Solanaceae > Nicotiana > Nicotiana knightiana. Next base: position 67,445 of record ML382346.1, on the reverse strand, counting down.
CGTACTACCAAACTTTTTGTGGAACGACGACCACTCGCGAATCCCCACCATGCAGGAAAAAATCTGGCTCACCCAGTCCCGAATATTAGCGACTAACGTAGGAGGCTCCCTTTCGGCTACACAAAAGAAGAAGAAGAGTAGTTAGGTCGTCAACAAAGCAAGACAAGATGAGAAATCAGTTAATAGAGATACTTACGAGAAAAGTTTCACATTTTGGGGAATCCGCTGGGGTTCATCACCACGTGCTCAGTTTTAACATAGAAGAAGTGGAAATTGAAACGGCGGTTGGCCCTGTCATCTATCTTCACGACCAGTCTTTTGGTCCCACAATGGAGAAGATGCAACATCCTACCTCTAAGGAAATTAGGTGCGAAGAGGTGTAGCAGGTGATGAATCGAAACTCCACGGTTGGCCAGCTCCGCGTACTACGTGAGCATCAGAAAGAGTTTGTAGATGTACGGGGAGAGCTGGGCCGTGCAGACCTGGTAATATCGGCAGAATTCCTCCACCAACGGAAGAAGAGGAAGAGAGTACCCCACACAGAACGGGTACGCGTAAAAGACGTAATAGCCAGGACGGTGAACTTGAACTACGTCATTACCAGTCGAGACCAGGTCGATGTGGGCGGGGATATTGTACTTAGCCCTAAGTTCAGCCAAGGCGGCTGCATCCAGTTCGGAAAGGACGGGCTCGGGTTCTTCTGTAGCCGATTCTGATAAATTCGACCTAGCTTTATCGTTGCGAGGAATGATATCCTCTACGTTCGGAAAACTGTCATCTTCAGCAATGGCAGCAGTATCATCTTCATGAGGAGGCATCATCACTGATAATGGCGTTGGTTTAGATGAAACACCAGACACATGGGAAGTGGTGGCCATATTTGGTTAATTGTAAGTGTTGAAATATAGTCTCGAAGGGAAGCAGAAATTGCAAAAACCACCCGAACCAGAGAGTGTAAAAACTAGAGGCAAACTAAAACAAGAACGCAAGAGGGAGAAGAAAGGAAGGAAGAGTGAAAGCTTAAGTAACTGGAGAATGTAAAGATTGGCTCAAGGGGCTCTCCACCCATATTTATAAGAGAACAAGTACCCAAATCGAGATCACCAACCGCCAGATGCACAAGAATTGAAACGCGGTGGCACGAAAAACAAAGTGGCGCGTTGGGAAAACGCGTAATGATGATACATATAGCAGTGATGTCACCCTAAGCTGATGTCACAATGAGTTGTGGTTATTGAAGCGCCACGTTGCCACCTCGTGCAATCTCATTTCCATTCAATCTCCTCTATCTGAAATTTCCAAGCACGACCGGCGAAGTCCGCTCAACGAGGTCAACCAAAGAACGACCTCGATAAGTGGAAGGTCTAACTGTATGGGTCAAAATCAGATTGAGGATATAACGTGCAGAAAAGGACGTGAAGAGCGACTCGCAAACCATTACGAGTGGTGTGGTCGTGGTCGGCCAGTAACTGCATGAACCGAACAGCCCAGCGACCAGTCGAGGTCGAGTAGTATTAGCTTAGAATAATGGTTAGTTTTGTACTGGTATCTTTAGAAGGAATATTCCGCTGAATATTCTCTCCAATTGTACTTTAGGGTTTGTTGGGAATATCCCATATAAATGTAAGGAAAGAAGGGGGGGGGGGGGGGGGGGGGGGGGGGAAGGCATGTAATATTCCATATGATAAGAACACTTGTAAAAGGATACGCTCTCAGAGAAAATATAAAGAACTACTTTTAGCAGAGATTCAACCTTTTTGTGAACTATTCTATTGTCACTTCCACCAGATCCAAGAAAATGTATAATATTCTCTCATACTCGTGTCATTCATCATTGTCAGAATTCTTCAACTCCTTCAATATTGGGTGGGTCTTCCCCTCTATTTATATTTATTGTCATTTAATGTTATTTAATGCTCGGTCACATTTATTATTAATATTTTATTCAACTATATTATTGTTCGTGTTATCCATCTCAGATCTAAAGTTATTAGTTCTAACTAATATCGATCCGTTTTAATAACTTATTAATTAATTTAACTGAGGATTATTATTTTTTGGTCAAACAATTCTTCGTTCCATTGGTTCGAGGGAAGACTCGGCCTTGGGCATTGAAGATTTGGTGCATGAACATTTTTAAGTGAATAGGATGGTTATATTCATTTTCCCATTGGACAGAAACCCCACACATAACTTCTATTTTGGAAGCATTGATAATAGTTCTCTTTGGACGTGCCTCTTTCGAGACACAAGTGACCATTATGGTGTGGTCATTATGTTATGTCTACAGTGTTTTGTGTTTGGGACGTGAACCTTAAAAAGTTAAGAGGAAGGAGAGAATATTCGTGAAATTTTACTATGTCAAGGCAAATAAAAGAAATTTCACCATACGGATATACATTAAGTTAATATTTTTTTAAGAAATAAAAAACATCCGAAAAAATTCTTCCTACTTAATTCATTATAGAATTTGTTCCTACATTTACTTTAAACCGTAAATGTGAAAAATTGATACCAAGCTAATGTATAGAGACTTCACTATATATGACGAAAGAGTCGCTCATAAAGATATTGAGAATTAAACCTCTGTTAACTTTATACTCTTTGTTTTTATTTATAAATTGTGGGGCAACTGAAGCTTTAGGAGTGAAGCCTAATGAAAAGAGACACAAAAGAGTCACATAGCTAGGATCCAAGTCATGATTATAGAATATGATGGATAAATTTCGAATTTGATTTTGAGAGAAATATGGAGTGAGTGTTATTTAGACTTGTTAGAAATAGTATAAGGAGGTTGTATATAAAATTTGAAGTCATTTCATGGAAATTTGGACTCGTTTTGAACAAGATTGCAACTGAAATCGTGGAAGAAGTTCGTCTACAGACGCTTGTATAAATGTGTATAAAATTGTATAATAGTATATAAGATTTGTTTATACACTCATATACACTATTATACAAGATTATACATACTTATATAAAAAACTAACTTCGTCTTCTTCCTTGCGTCTTCTCTGAAATTTAATTCAAATCTTACTCAAATCTACTCCAAATCACTTCAAATTTAAATTTTGAACTTCTTTTGATATTTTCAATTAATTGGAACAACACCCAATCCAAAAAACTAACAAAATAAAAAAAAAACCATTTTCGAAAGCAAAGCTTTGAATGGTCTTCAATGGTGGACTTCTACTCTTCAATTTTCTTACATTGCAACCAGGTGACACAAGAGGAGAATCAGAAAATATACAGCCCCTTGAAGCATATGTCGAGGATGTGAGAAGAAAAGAGCGAAAGCAATGTTGTAAGAACACAAATTTAATTCCATAACTTAGAGAAGCAATGGTTGTAAGAACACATATTTTGAATTTGCTAGTGCTTTCAAAATATGTACAATATAATTAGAATGGGTAAACCTTAAAAATATGAGTCATTTTTTGTTATGGTGTGAAATCATATGTATTTTCTTGTAATTCTTTCTAATTAGTGGTGATCATAATTCAAACAAAAATATAGCTAGTTCGAATTCTAATAAGATCTTGAACATAGGTTACATCTTGGTTTGCCCTCTTCATTCATTCATTCATTCATTTTTATTTTCTTTAATAGTTTTGACGTTCATATCCAAGATTATAGGCTAAAACATGTGATTAATTAGGCTAGTCTTTAGTCAGTGGAATACAAGAGTTCATAATGGTCTCCTGTCGTCATGCAAAACTTAACGTAGAAATTGCACGGGGCGCCCTATTTCGTTGCTCCCGTTTAAACTATATCTATATTTTTAAAATTATTTAATATATATCCTAATTTTTACAACTTCAGGCGCCGCCTTTCTGATACCTGTGCAAAACTTCAGCTTATTTAGTACTGAAGTTTTTACAAATTAACTAAACAACTTCAGCATCTTCTGTTGAAGCTTTTGAAAAAGCTTTATGACAAAACTAATTAATCCAGGATAAAACTTCAGCTTATTTAGTGCTGAAGTTTATACAAATGAACTAACTAACTTCAGCTTCTTCTGCTGAATCTTTTGAAAAAGCTTTATGACAAAACTAATTAATCCAGGATAAAACTTCAGCTTATTTAGTGCTGAAGTTTATACAAATGAACTAACTAACTTCAGCATCTTCTGCTGAATCTTTTGAAAAAGCTTTATGACAAAACTAATTAATCTAGGACAAAACGTCAGCTTATTTAGTGCTGAAATTTTCACAAATGAACTAAATAACTTCAACACTTCTGCTGAAATTTTTTAAAAAGCCTAGAATGCTGAAGTTTGTCTGATTGCCTTTGCTACTTCAGGCCCGTATGCCTGAAGCTTATGCGAAAAGTGGGTACGCTTGCAATTTTTTTTGCAAAGCGAGTATAAGTTAAAACGTGACCCAAAAAGCAGGTATAGATGCAAAAGCCCCATAGGTTAAAATTAATTAAGTTGCTATTTATGTAATCGTTAAGCCTGGGTAACTATATGTTACTGATATACAGTAGCGTTAGTGTGCAACCTCTCAACATATGGCTTCTAGTTCTTTGTCAACCAGTGAATTGGTCAATTTGGAAAATTTTAATGTAAACAATTTTTTAACATTCTATTTACTGTAATTATTTTCACAAGTTTGAGCTTTTGATTATATATACTAAAAACACAAGCAAAGTTTCACGTTACCTTTGAATGAATGTCGTATAAGTTAGAAAATCATTGAATATGAAAAAGAAATAATTAAAGAATATCATATTTTAAAAGAAAAAAAGCTAAATGGAGAACTTGATAGATTGATGCCAAATCATTGAATTGAAAAAAAAAGAACCAAATCATTGTTAAGCGGGTTAAAAAGTCAGATAATACAAATGCTACATATGTATCTGCTAGAAAACTAAAGTAAAACCCATGAGTAATTGGACTTGATTGAGTTTTTGTATTTTCTTCAATAAAAAGGTAAAAAAAGAGTGAAAATAGCACAGGCTAGTTAGTTTTCGGACTGGTAATTAAAAATTACTGTGTGTTTGCAAAATCATTGAAAAATAACCATTATTTTACAGCACCACGGAGATTGATGCACTTGTGTATGAATTTCTAGCATATTATGCTGGAACTCCAGCACACGAAAAGTTCCAGCATAATTAATATACTGGAGATTGGAGCATCCGTGTATGAACTTCCAGAATATTATGATGGACCAGTATATTATGTTGGAAGTCTCCAGTATATTATGGTGGAAGTTCACATGTAAAAAATTCAAACTCCAGTATATTATGTTGGAATATTTTCTGAATTTTGAACAGTGTCTTTGTTCAGATTTATCTTGACATGAAGAGTGACTAAATTTCGATTACTTTTGAAACTGTTGCTATTTTTCAATTACCACTTGTAGATCTGGTTATTTTTTAATTTAACCCAAAAAAGATGAACTAGTCTAATCTATTTGTAAAAATAGCACGGGCTAGCCAATTTTCGGACTGGTCATTCAAAAATAGCCAGTGTTTGCAAAGTCATTGAAAAATCGCCACTATTTTGCTGCAACAGGGACCGGTCCATCATAATATACTGGAGAACGGTACACCTGTGTATGAACTTCCAACATATTATGATGGAACTCCAACACGCGGAAAGTTTCAGCATAATATAATGGAGATTGGAGCACCTACATATGAACTTCTATTATATTATGCTGGAAGTCCAGTATATTATACTGGAACTTCAGTATACTTATGTTGGAGCTCCAATATAATATGCTGGAGTATTTTTCGGATTTTGAACAATGTTTTCGTTCAAATTTATCTTTACATGAAAAGTAGCTAAATTTTGATTACTTTAAAATTATGACTATTTTGTTAATTTCTCCCCCATGTATTTGTCTTTGGGGCCTAGCACATGTGCAAGCAACAAAGAGCAGCCCGGCTTACCTGATTTGCGTTATCAGGAAATAAATAAATTGGAGCAGCAAGAAAACTAGAGAAAGTAGTTTATGTGCTAACTAGTACATACATTATTAAAGATCATAATTGACCCTAGTCAAAAGGGAGAAATAAAGAAAAAGCAAAGGATATGATTGTCCCTTAGCCTTTTTCAATATCTATTTAATAAAATAAGCACTTATCGAAATGGATAGTGAGCGGCGCAAAAAAATATTTTGGAAAAGGTTGATAAGAATTCTGGAGATATTTAAAGAAGAAAAAACAAAATCATGTTTTTATTGATTATAGGAACATTAGGTTTAACGTGTTGTCATTTGAATGGAACTAGGAAAAGTATTTGAAACTTCAAATAAACAAATGAATTCACATCTTGAAAGAAAATCACTACGCACATGATCTTGCTCGGTGATAGAGACCTTAATTTTTTTTTCTTAATTTCTATAAGAAACTAAGTGTAATGTTAACCAATCAACTACGTCTCAATATCATATGTATTTAGATTAAATATATCACTCTTCCAAAAACACCTTTATTTATATATAAAAACGATATTTGCCCTTTATCTCTTTTCCATCATACTTAGTCAAATACTAGTCTTAATCAATTGAGAAGCTTACGGAAAACAGGATTAAACAAATATAAGCGTGCTTTATCTTAGACTTAATGTAACATCACTTGAGTTTTAACTACTTGGATGCAGAGGCGGACCCATGTGTATGGGTGAGGGATTATCGGATACACGTAAATATCTTGAAAATGATTAATGTAAAGCAGTTGATACTCTGAACACTAAAAGCATTTAGCGGGCACTGGTTGAGCAGAATAATGTGTCCCTGTCGTGTAAAAATTCTGGATCCGCCTCTGCTTGGATGACCCTGATTGGCTTGTATATTAATATTGACAGGAATATTGTGCAATCGTATTTTGCAGACAAACAATACACCAGAAATCAAGCTAGATTCTTTTTTTGGGATTAAAAATAGCATTGGAAACATCGTTAAGTTTTCCTAATTGCTTGGAAAGGGAAAAGGGGGAAGAAATTTGTTGAAACGTCAATTGTTAACTCAATTTGAAGTATTAATAATGAGTGATAATACAAGTTAGTGGCCCCAGAACACAGATTTTGAGACCAAAAACAAATCACTCACACATCATATATGCATGTCAAGTTGATTCGTTCAAACTTCTTCAGCAATTAAACTAATCCTATTGATAATTAATTTACCACAAAAATAAATAAATAAATAAAGATACTTTAAAGACTTCCAGTCCAAGCTTATTACTTTAGAGTTGAGTCCATTGAATTTATAGCAGTCAAATCAGTTCAAGGGGGGTGTGTGTGTGTGTGTCTATATATCACACACACTCAAAGAGCTATGCTGAGATACAAAGAAGAAGAAAAATAACACAGCGATAGTTAGATGTTTGTAAGAAAAATTCTTTCATTTTCTTTTAATTATAGGTAAGAAGAGTAAACAAACTATGGAAGATAAAAAGAAACAAAAATGGATCAACATAGATTGTAATATATGAAGGAAATCACTTTGTATAAAGAAAAAAATATTTTTAAGATACAAGAGGTGGTAGAATCCAGTTGCCAACTCTTTAAAATTTAAACATATTATTGCACACAACTAGTATTAACTCTATAAATGGTGCTTCACCCATGAAAACTAATAACAATGGATTGAGACTATCCCCTCCCAGCAAATCTGCACAAGTAAAAGAGGCCCGTCCTGCTAAGAATTACAGCAAAGATAGAAATAGAAGAAAATTACAAAATAATGTTTTCTAATAATAACAACAACAAAAGGAAAACAAGAAGGATACTCAGCAAGAGAAAGAAAAATTAAAGCAATATGGTCTATGTGAACTTTTCAGGAAAACATACCAAAGCTCCAATTCCTCTCAAAGATAACTATAAGATGGAACAAAATGAAGTTATTCTTTCTGATTGACATTGTACAGAAGAAATCCTGGTGCTTACTGCATAGCGCAGTATTGCTGAATTAAAATGAAAGGAAGATGTGAAGCTATATCTGTAGTCTTGACTCATTACTGCATGTGAAGCGAACCAAGACATTCTAGTATGCTGAATTAGCTCCTCTAGAAATGCATAGGAAAGAAGGTCATATTAACCCCGAAAAACGTGATCCAAAGATTGATTTGACCTGAAGTTTCAGGGTGTGTCCGACCAAACATTTTACCTACCCAATAGTGAAATCCTGCAAATAAAGCCAGCTCCAGGATGCTGATACTTGGAGAGGTGTTGATTCATGCCAAACTTATTTGCTAGTTACAATTGGACACATACTGATAAACACTAAGTACTGAAACCCGAGCATTACTGTTTGCTAATCACTTTCTAATCTTAGCTTAGATTTAAAATGGGAAATGATGTTTTTCCTAAATTTTAATCTAAGTCATCTCCAAGATCGCTCCAGAGATTTGAAGCGCACACATGATCTGAAAACCGATTTTTGCACTTCTTTACTTACTAAAGGTTCCATCAAGAGTGCAAGCTATCGTATGGAGAATCTGAATGATCGTCCAATCCTTACTATGGCTTATGAACTGTACTCTAAATCTCTAATTCTTGGGTTACATTATTAAAAGATAAACTTAAACTGTTACTTGATCTGATCCATGCACATGTGAATAGCCAACAATCAAATTTCTCCTACCTGAAGATGATTTTCAATAATAACTGTGATGAATAAGACATTCATTTTGCCTTTCAAGAGAAAATGAGAAACACAGCGGTATCTGTTTATCATAGACTTGCCATTCGATCACCCTAGCTATTTTAAGGTTAAAGGAAGATTTCACAGACCACCCAAGAATTAAAATAAACAATGTGTTCGTTAGAAACTTAAGTGTATCTTGACGTCAAGATATGAGGGTTCTTGATATAGAGACTAAATCAGTATCACAGAAAGTGTACTAGTAGGTCGAGCAAAGGGAATAATCTAGTTTTGTTAGGTAATTGAATCAATGGCTTTTCAGTTCCTTCGCTTCTCATCTCAGATCTTGACCAACTCTAGAAAGGAAAGAAGACTCTTCTCTTTTCTTTCATAAGTTTGACTTGAACACAATATCCTTTCTTTTCTCGCAAAAGTTCTACTTAAACGCAGTTTTAGAAGGAGTAAGATTCTGCTTCCAAGATTTACTTTTTCTCTAGTATAACCGTTTCGTCAAATGAAATCCTAAACTAAATATACCGTGCTCACTCCAGAAATCTCGAAGTCTAAGTTATATGATCTTGTTCACAAGATGAATCACAAAATGAGCATTCTGACTAAATTAATGCTGGTCATAACTCCTTTAACAAGTCAGAGAATCGGATGGAATAAATAGAAAAGATATGTGTTCATCAAAGAGTACGAAATGATACAGGAATGCAAAGGAATATTTAGTAATGCAGCATCAATGACATCCCCTTATAGCAGTCATAATTAAGAATGCAGTTGATTATGCCTGAAGAGAAATCTGATATTAGGACGGTATCTGTCTAAAGTTATTATTAATGTATGTCAAACCGGATTCAATTGCATGAGCGCATTAAATATACAAGAGGCCACCTTCAAGCTTGGGTGCAATTTTAAATAGGAACTAGGTTTAGAGGAAGGAATGGAATTCAATACAAAAAGAATGAAATTCTGATTCATGAATGGGCACCAAATGGAAATTGTCTCGCAAAGCACTCAGTGGGCCATCTAGTTACACAAGAAACCTCAACTCTTTTATCTTCACCAGTGCCCGTTGAATGAGACATCAAAATAAAATACGCAACACATGTGCTTATGTGTTGAAGTGCAGCTTTTTTTCTTGACTTATCATCCATGAACTCTAATCCAATGCAAAAAAGTGCTAGAATATCATTCCCAACTGGTTCTTCTCTTGGTCTCATCAGCTCCTATATCCGAAAAAGAATCAATTCACAGGTTGGTATTTCATATTAATAAAAGCTGACCTTTATTTAACGCAAAGCACTATTTACAACATAACAGCTGGATACCATAGAGGTATAGCCAGGAATCAGTACAATACAGGTTTATTTTCATGGTTGAATGTAAGAACTTAATAGTTCTTGAAGATTCAACCAACTGAAAAGTAGAAGAATTTTCCCAATTCTTCTAGTTATTTCCGGATCTATGTTAACATCTACCTGTATAGCAAATATTTTAACTGCTGCATAATTCATAAACTTGTACAAGTAATTCAAAAAGTCAATCAGCGAAGAGTGTACTTACACTCAAAGGTTGCCCAGCGAGATGGAGGCACAATAGTGCGATCTTGCTTTGCCTCTGAGGCATAAAGCAAAGTGAAGAGATCCTTTGTATCATCCTTTTTCTTCACAGATGGGTTACTGATGAGACCATTTTTTGGAGGTAAATTAAGAATTTCATCCATCGTGTCCAAAGAAACCTGAGAAAATACGAGTATTTCTTAAGATAACGTTTTTCTGAGCCATGCTTGACAATGAAAATCCAGGAAGAAAATGTAGTTTACCAAGAAAACTTAGTATCAGCAAATGCATTTGGCTATACGACTTGCCAAAGAGTATAGCACGTAATGAAGAGGTTGTTAACCGAATTATAAAAGAAAAATAAGTAGGCAAAGGCATACTCCTGTTAGTGAAAACCTAAAAGGAAATTTGCTTCCAAAGTAAAAACATGTAAACAAAGTACAATATCTGCAGTACCCCACGAGATCTTGTAGTTGAAGGAACTTGTGGTGGTTGTTCATTAAAAACTTCTTCCTCCAAGGAATATTTTCTTGCTTTCCTTGGAATATCAGCTTTTGCTCCAAATTCACTTGTTTCACCAACCATATTAGATGGCCCTGGTTGAGGGGCATATCTAGAAGCCCATTTTTTCTCCTGATACCTGGAGTCGGCATGAAATTTATGCAAAGGGAACAGTCATGTAGCATTTGATAAAAACATGCAAGTGCATAACAAAAGTTTTTGTGCAGAATTACTTGGTCCGAATAAATTTCGCAATGTCACTTCTATCTGTGCTTGCTGGTAGATCTGCCTCCCAATAACTGTTCGACTTCTCATTACCTACACCTGCACATGGACCAAGAATTATCCTTGTTAGCCTCCAAAATATCTTCAGAAGTATAAGAAATTTCAGGGGGAAAAGCAACCAGAATATCAGAGAGAATGGCACATAACAGGGCTCTATTTGGAATGAAGAAAACCATTTACTCCAAGATATTTACCGAGTTTCTTGTGTCTTGTTCTATAAGCGTCTTAGGAGAAGTTTTCAACAGGAGAACACTCTCAATACTAGGGGAAAAACATAGTAGCTCGCCCACCCCCACCCCCACCCCAAGCACACTACCAAAAGAGGACCTCCTTTGTGAAGAACTTCTTGTTCTTATCCACTTTTACGATGGTATTTGACTGAGAACAAAATTATAGATGTTACAAATATACTTATATATCATAGCTGTGACAGTTGAAATATTATAACATTAATGGTTGAATACTTAGATTGAATAATGCAATGAATTTCTTGTGAAAATTGTATAAAAAGTGAACTCCATAATATTTTCACCAATCCCAAAAATAGATAAAATGTCATGTAAATTAGGAAGACGGAGTCTCTGTTTTCCCAATTATTCAGACTAGTTTTCCTTTTTTCCTAAGAACCACCTCAATTAGGCTTCCTTGTCCACTGAAAAGTTAATGGTGGAATGTTTTCAACATGTTTACACATGGAGGATGAGGAACAAAGTTTCACTGAGCAGAAATTCATGCAAGTGTTCAAAAATAGATGTTAAAAAACAACTAGCCTCTACTCCCTACTCCTCATTCCCACTTCCACTGTCCTTTTCTCCTCCAGAGACAAAAGAAAGTCCACATTCGGAGAAGTCAATAATTCTGACTTAGTTAGTAATTGAACGAAGATTAGTACCCTTCTGCTAACTATGAAATGCCGTAAGGATGAGAGCTGTATAGCATACTCAAAGGACCATGAAACGTTTCTATTTGGTTGGGGAAGTAGAGGAGTGACTATGTTCATTTAGATAAAGTAGTGACAATCTTTGATACCTAAAGGTTTTCTATACATGTGTGCACATGTGGCATGCACAGAAGAGAGAGAGAGAGAGAGAGAGAGAGAGAGAGAGAGAGAGAGAGAGAGAGAGAGAGAGAGAGAGAGAGAGAGAGAGAGAGAGAGAGAGAGAGAGAGAGAGAGAGAGAGAGAGAGAGAGAGAGAGAGAGAGAGAGAGAGAGAGAGAGAGAGAGAGAGAGAGAGAGAGAGAGAGAGAGAGAGAGAGAGAGAGAGAGAGAGAGAGAGAGAGAGAGAGAGAGAGAGAGAGAGAGAGAGAGAGAGAGAGAGAGAGAGAGAGAGAGAGAGAGAGAGAGAGAGAGATACATTGCATGAAAGCAACCTGCTCCGGCAGCCATGTGTCCAACGTTGTCGACCTTACCTATCACAAGCAAGAGCATGATAGCCATTAGCAAAAAAGATTAAGCATTCAGAGTCTATATCCAAACGTCTCGATGTGCTTTCTTTGATGTATTCAGAAAAAACTGAACAACCTTCTGGAAACGCACTCAACTCCACGATTGCATATATACAGATAAAAAGGTAGGGATAGAATGTCAAGGACAGTGGCATCTTTATCTTTCTATATTTACTTGGAAAATTCAAACAGAATCATTAGAAATCTTTGATTCAGTAAAGTTGAGTTATGTTTTTATGCAGTAATAAAATGGAAATTTTCATGAACAGAACACTTGTTTGTTGTAGCAGTGTCATGTATATATTGCTTTTGTTATTTAAGAAAATCAGGACAGAACAATTTTTATCAAATGACAAGAATGGTTTTTCCTTAGTTTCATCCAAAAAGATCTCCAGAAAAAGTTAAGGTCCAATGAAGAAAAACTGAAGTCAACAACATATACGCAGCATCTCATCTGGATGACCCAATCTCCATTTTCCCGAACCAAAGAATTTTTTCCTTCTCCAAAATAAATCTGATCAGTTTGTGCTGTTCCGAAAGTAGAAAAAAACAATTGGATATTTTGCCAACTATTATTTTACGTAGACGGGAAATGTGACGTAGTAGCAAGCAAGTTCGAAAAATATTTTACATTCAGTCCCGAGAGTATAACCCTTGCATAGTCATAAGCTTTATGTTTATATTTCAAGAAGAGTCCGTTGTAAGGGTTTACTAAAATTTACTGATAGCATGAAACATCAAAATTTCCATGAAGAAAGAACCAGTGACAAATTTAGTTGACATGAAACATCGCTAACATTTAAAAGCATAACTTTTTTTCCCTGTACAGAATAAAGTGATCAAAAGCTCATAGTGTGCCGCCCCTTCCCTCTTCAGATTCCATTCCAAGGGAAGGTACACTAAAACTAGAAACGAATCTACTAAAGAAACTGGCTGCTTCATTAAAGAGATGGCATTGAATATTATTTCACTAAATGAAAAAAAGTTGGGAAAAAAAGTTCATTTCATAGTGATCGCTTTATATATTTCACTAGAGTATATGTAGGGATTAATTGAATAAGAAAATATGGAAATTTAGAAAATAGCAGTTAAAATAGACCTGCTACGACTTCTTTTTTATGAAGGTATTACATATTTCAGAGATGGCGGGAAAAAGGTGTTTGAAGTCATCAGTAAGTCTTAAATCTTTGCTTCTCCCCTTGTAGATTAGCGATGAGACAATAGAATTACCTCAGCAGGGGAAGCCATTGTCACTAATAGATAGTCCCCAAGAATGTTAATAGATAATAGCCCTATATGCAACAGAAGTTAATTTATGCTTCACCATCTGAGTCTTCCCATCTTAACCTACATTTAGTGCTGCATAAGGCTTATAGTTTTCACTTTACTCACTTAGTATTCAGGTGGCCGTTATCAAATTCCACGACAACCCTTCAATACATCCTTAAACCACTAAACTAAGTTATTGGGAACAAACTGTGTCTCATTCAGATTGTTTTGCAAAAACTCAATAGCACCCAGAATCGAAACTGTGTTTGACCTGATACGGATAGTCTTTTAGTGTTGAATTTGTAATGCTATTAAATAAAGGATTGGATGCATTTGATAGTCAAACAGTAAAACTTAAAACGAAAAAACATGTCGAGTAATTTTGCTCATTTATACGCATTACTAAGAACTATAGTTAATGATAACTAAAGTGTTTACCTTTGAGATATGCACCCCAAGACTCCGATGAATTCCTGAACATTGCAGGCAGATGAATATCCCCAGGTTGATGCTCGCCCACCTTGGGGCCCTAATACAAAATATCAGAAACTATCAAAAGGCGAATAGACTAAAATGTTGGATGAAAGGAATATGATTTAGCACAGGGACACCGTGAAAGACCATGCAGAGACAGAACAATCTTTACAAATAAAGAGAATCACATAGACGGTGAACAAGGTGGACAGTGCACATCTAGCTCCTTGCATAACCTACTATTATTCTAGATGGTCATGATATACAGTTAACAGCTGCAAACTGGTTGCAGAAAGCGCACCTTCCCCGACAATCTGCACATTCCCTATTTTCTGGAAGCTTAAGAAGGCCCTCCAATATCTGCAAGTAGTGAAAGGTACACACTAAGCTAGAAAATCATACATGAAAGTGCAGAAAAGCCAAGTGTACCAAAAATTTGAAGAAAAAAGATCACTAGTGACAAAGAGTTAGATTCAAAAGGATATAACTTTGACTTTTGCAAATAAACAGACTTTCTAATTATATGCATTTAATTTCTTACTTCAGACTTTCTTCCTCTTAAAATATGTATATCTTGTTATGACAAAAGCTATGTGGCATCTGTCATACTAGTTCATGGGCAATTTCAGAAAATTAAACCACTTGACACAAGATAACTATGCAGTGGGACATAGTAATCCACCTTGTCCTATGAGTCTTCAATCTGAGGATATGTCACCATCTCACACGTGATGAACTTTTCTGCCAGTAAGATGGGCCGAGGGAAGGGCCAACTTAGATCAAGGATGTAAACGATCCTGTCCAACTAAGCTATGTGGCAAGCCTAAAACAAATATAGCTTTCACGAATGAATGCTCATCCTACAAATCAAATTTCTACAGTACAGATTTAGTAACTTAAAATGGTATAAAACTAAATTCTTAAGAGCAGGGAGTTTTCTCAAAACCACATTATAGCTCCACAAAAGGATTCTAAGATGGTTCCTTGGCTTCTTTCCCCTGTCCGAAATAATTAATCACCTTCTGGAACAGATATATTGGTCCTAATCAGGGAGAGTTAGCCTATATTAGTTCAATCTTTTTATTAAATAGGAAAAAACACACAGGCAACAAAGGTATTAGGGTGGTAAGTGCTGAGGAGGAGAAAGAGCAAATGAAGTTTGATAGAATTAAGACAAGATGGACTTAGGAGCAATATCCTTTAACCTTGTCTTAAGGTAACTTTTTGTTTATAGTCAAATCCATTGTTTAGATGTATATGTTTTTTTTACTCTAGTCATTTTTCTCAGTTTGCTACTATCAAATCACAAACGTCACAATAGATTGTTCCTAAAGTTAAATTAGGAACTAACTGTTAGATTGGTAAAACACTAATATTTGTGTGATCACTGCCAGACACAACAACAAAAAAATTGTTTTATTTTAAGTGAGATGATTTTGCAAAAACCTTTCTTACAGTCAGTGAAAAACACTTAAAACTCATCCAGTAATAGTAGTTAAGAACCTGATTTCTTTGATGATATCTGCTAGTCTTTTAAAATTTCACTGCTCTAAGAGATAAATACTTATTATGTTGTATTGTAACACGATTACCTACTTTGGCCAATTCAACCTAACAAGTTCTATCAGAAACCTTGACTATCTGATAGTAGTTTCACAGCTATAGCTCATATTGACTGCTAAATCTAACTATCAATAGTCGGATAATTTTCGAACATTTTTCACCCCCAAGGCATTGGTTCAAATACAACATTGGGATATGTGGTAGGCTCACATAACAGGTTCGAATCCTGCTAGGAGAAGTCTGGTATCTAAGTGGAGAAGGGCAGAGGGATGCGCCCATATACAACAAGTTTCAGAACTGCAAACAGAAACTTATTTCTTAACCAAAGCATGTTGTTGTCAACTAAAAACAAAGCTTTTCCCATGTAAAATCTAGAGCAATGTGACAATGAATTCAAGGCACATATCTAACTGAAAAGCATTATGAGCTAGTATATTGACATGACTACCAATGTTTAATGTAATGGATATTCAGTCTTTCCTTAGGTCTATCTTCTCCTCAAGTAGAAATTGCCAATATTATTCAAACCTTCTTTGGAATAACAAAGTTTCAAGTAGAATGTCTTTAATTAGCTTTTAAGCAATAGAGCATCAGAATGGAGGAATTAAATCTGTTCTCTTTGATCATAAAAGATTATAGCTAATCCAAAATCATCGATAGTATCGACAAAAAGTAATGATAACATTGGGGACATTTTAATCTCTTCTCCTTATGATTGTACATTAGTCGCGGGGCTGGTAAATGCAATGCATTCAATTGTATTACTCGTAATTATATTACTCTCAATGGTACAGCACAGCGACGCTATTTGAAAAAGCAAAGTAATCAACACAAAAGGCTTAATCGACCTTACACAAACAAATCCGAACCAATGCCGGTGGTATTGAACACCGATGAGAAACCAAAAAACACGAAATGCTTACAATCAACATAGACAGCAGATAAGAAACAGGGGGTATACCTTTGCATGTTTGGCATTAAGCTCCTTGGAAACGGAAGCCTTGTCGTTCATGGCTGCTGTTCGTTTCCAAAAAGCCAAAACAGAACAACAAGGTCTAAGCTAAGAAGCGCAAAAGAGAGAGAGAAAACAATCTCCCTCTCTGAGATTGAGGGTGTACTGTGCTTTCTCTTTTTTCTGAATGGTTTTCGATCGTGGAATGGGGAAAACCTCTTCACACGTTCAAAGGAAAGCAGTTACTTTACATTCCTTAAACCGCGGCTTCGTTCATAACGGCAACTCCAATTCCTAGCCCATCAACACCACTCTCTTCTCTTCTCCTCTCACACACACACCCCACGTCGCATTCACACATATACCTTTGTTTACGCCAAATCCTATTCCAGTAGTATTATCTTACCCATAAATAAATAATAAATTAAGGTGAAAATATACCTTCATTAATTAGATCACATTTTTGTAGGATTCCCTTATACCTTGTTTGGATGGTTGTTACCCATTGTATTGTACCGTGTTGTTACTTTCAATACAATGTTTGTTTTAATTATTACTTAAATTTTATTATATCGTATTGTTAAACCCGTTGTTACGCAACGACGAAAAATATCGCTTTCTGAAACGACGGATTTGGTATTGTGGCGTCGTTATATTGCTTTTTTCTTTCATTTTGCCCTTCCTTATAATTAAATAATCATATTTTATTCTTTATCCTGCTTTTTTATACAATAATTCTATTTTATATCCTATTTTTCTTGATAATGTTGCAACTTTATTCTTGATATTGTTGGTGTGTGACATATGAAACGACAATAAATGATACAATCTATCACAATATTATATTCATTAAACAATACAGTATAATACAGTACGATACATTATGAAACGACACGTAACAACCATCCAAAATAAGTTGTTAAAATAATAATGGTGTTTGTAATAAACATCTTACTTTTTAGCATATATTTAGTGCAAATATATCATATATAAATTACTCTCACCATTTGAAAAGAATGACACTATTTCTTTATTAGATTATTTTAAAAAAAATATGATATCAGGTTGAGGAAAAAAATTAATTTGAATTTTCCATTTTAACAAGATATTTACAAAAATATTATATCATATTTAAATTATAAATTTCAAAAGTTTTATAGTCAAATGCTTTACTTTTGGGTGTGTCTAAATTTGTTATGTTTATCAATTATCTGTCGAACTTTTTCTTTTAAGATCATTTTCACAACAATTAAAATGTATAGGATAAACTATTACTTAACTCTTCGACTATATTGTTTCAACAATCAATTATACGGCTGTATATTCATTTTGTTTCGCACTATGCTTGTACTCATTGCTAATAAGATTTTTCTTCTAAAAGTGAAACGATATCAAATTCCCGATTGGTATAACTCTATACTAATATGCTACCCTCATCTCACAATTTACTCTATGACATGATCGGAAAATTACGCTATATAATTAGGTTAAAATTTTGTTTTTATGTATATATATAATATATTAAATTACCTTAACTTTTTTATGTGGTTACTTTTTATATTGAAATTTCTGACAAGTAATATAATATGGGGGAAAATTGATAAGTTGATTACACTTTGAGAGTTCAAGAAATTTTGAAGAGTCAAGAAGCATATTAAAAAGGATTTAATTTAAACTAATTCACTGTACCACTTGGTCGTAGCAGTAATGATCACGATTAATTACAGTTGACAGCGTATGAGCTAGTACTACAAATAGACCTTTTGTACTCTGTTGCAGACTATGAACAAAAACCCTATTTCCTCTCTGAATTCTTCTCTTCTTCTTTGAGATGGCTAACGAAAACAAGCAAAACACAACTACTGCCATGGAGATGAAGGAAATGCGTGCCCTAATCGGGAGGCTATTTGGAGTATTGCGTGACAGACAAGACAAGTCTGATCAAGAAATTCTAGAGCTGAAGGAAACCGTTGAGTCGTTGAAGAATCAACTGAAAGAGAAAGGGGATTTCGAGCCCGAGAAACCTGCCGTGAATGCTTCCTTCCGGCTACGGGAACTCATCTACGCTTCAGGTATACTCTATGGAGTTAAAATAAAACTCCTCTAGATTTGAGTTTCCAAAATTACTCTTGTAATGATTTGTAATATTTGGCTCTATTGTGTGGATTGATATTTTAGGGACGCGGAAAAACCCTAACCACCACTAAGGTTGTCGTTGACGTTCCAACTGTGACTACAGAGGAAGCACAAATGGCCATATCGTTCGACGCTGTAGTAGAATATTCCATTCCAGACGGAGGTGCCTGGGTGATTGGATACCATGGGAAGCGACCCGTGAATATCCTATTTGGAGCAGGGGGGACTACGCACAATTTTATTGATGAATCCTTTGCAGATAAGCTAGGCTGTGACACATTTCCAATCAAGCCTCGATCTGTTAGCGCAGCTTTTGGGAATATGGTTACCTCCAGAGCATGCAACAACTTTCAGTTTAGTGTTGATTTATATCTACTTCCATTGTCGTCAAATTGTGACATGGTATTAGGAGGCCAATGGCTAAACAGTAACAGCATTGCGGAAATTACTCTCAACTACTTTTCTGCAATTTTCTCTCCCTAGGTTGTTGCAGTGTGATCTCTCATTATTGCTATTGTAGATTAGTTTTGGTTGTTTCTTGAATTTTGTTTAATTAAAAGTTATTTTGGATTTTCAAAACTCATTCACATTAAGACCTTGAAGGGGAGCCTTGGCGTAATGTGACGAGGAGGTTACGGGTTCAAGCTGTGGAAATTGTCTCTTGCACAAATGCAGGGTAAGGTACATGGTGGGAGCTTAGTGCACCGGGATGCCCTTTATTCACGTTAAGTTACCTTGACAACCATTTTTGCTTTCTTGGCTCTCCAATAGCTTTTCTGTTTTGTTTTTGATCTTTAGCCAAGGGCCCAAGGCATATGTTATGTTGCATATGATGTTGCTACTTAGAACTATTATGCTATGTTTATTAATTCTTCTCCTACTTTGCACTTTACAAAATGTTATTTTAAAGCTTAAGAAGCTTCAGAATTCACAGTGTCATGGTGATGGGGATATTTCACAATTTTCTGCTCACTTTTGTTATTTAGAATAAAGTTGCATTGGAGGAATACTCTTGTTATCTTTCATGAAGGTAGAATTTCTCCCAGGGCAGTGATATGCCTCCAAAAAGATTTATTATGGAAAAGGCAATGAGTATAACTAAAATTGCCTGCCATGGTGGATTCAGCAAATTGTAATGAATCAAATGTTAAACGAGATTGACTTAAAATTGCCTCTTTGCTTCTTGTTTGCTACTCATAAAAAATCTGTTTTCCCATTTATGCATTTTACACGTGATCTGGTCACCTTGTGCCAATAAATGAACTAATTGGCGAACAAAACTTTATTTTTTTGGTTATCTTTTTCCGTGTTTAATAAGATGACAACCTAATGTGCAAATATATTGAGTAATAAAGCACACGTATTATTCACTTAATGATTTTTCTATGCACGCCTAGTGATATACTCTAATTGGGAAAAACGAAACTAATTGCGTAGTCAGCCAAAGATTGTCTTACCTAGCATCAGAAGAGCGTTTGATAGCGTTTTACCTTATCATCCAGTTACTCGTTTTAAACTTAAACTCAAATTCATATTCATAGTAATATGTAAGTTATATATCAATCAATTATACTCTAATCTCAAATTAGGATCAATTAAGTTATATACCAATTTTTAACACTATCCATAACAAATCCCTTGTACTATACTGTTTGACCAAAAAGTGTTAAGCTTTCTGTTAAATTAATTACGTAAAGTAATAATGGACAAATTCTAGTTAACCGTAATAAATTTTAGATCTAAAACTAATAGATATTAGTGTTATGGGACCGTATTCAAGATTATTAAATGCTGCAAAGGTGCTCAATGATTGTCAATGAATGAGAGAATAATAGTAGATAATAAATATCATAAATGACAATAAATGTAAATAGGAGGAACTAGTCACCCAAATATTGAATGATGTGGATAATTCCTCCTTCTGACAACAACGTGTTTAACCAAAGAATTAGACCATTTGACTAAAGCTTATTTTTAAGATGAATACGGGTTACTGATAATCCAAGGTACTAGAGAAAAATGAAAAATAGACAATATTGCAGCAATATAGAAAATCGAAGTTAATTGTATTAGAGAATCAGATGCCTTTACAAGCTGTATTGCCCTCCCTAATATAGGAGATTCTTATAACGTACGACTCTTGTTATGGTTACTCATTAATGACTAATTATGACATTAATGAGGCGTTACAAAGGATAACGGTAATTGGGGTTCGGTTACATAACGTTCGAGTAATCAATTGTGGGTCTTTGAATCTGCCCGTAGCTTTGTCTAGATTCATTCTGACCGTGTCTCTCTCCCGTTTTGATCAAGTTGAGTTTCCCGTGGCTGATAAGTTCGTGAGTTTACTTAATCGTGCCTCTTTGTACCGTACATTTTCAAAGAATCACGTCCAGCTGTCGCGTTTTCCTGTGTCCTCGTGACTGATTGAGTTGTCAAAAGCTGGCTTACGTGTGAAACTCTTTTTTACCAATACAGATAGTCCCCCTACTTACCATATATTTAACGATTAATATTTAGTAAGTGGATATTCATTTATGGAGGGAATATTTTGCCGCCGCTTTTCCTTGAATCATTGTATCCTTCCGTGCACCATAGGCGTCGTTTGTCACTTCCATTTAATGCTCATACCACGTGTCCTTTTCGGATTGGTTCTGCATTTACTCGACACCTTTTAGGGATTTTTGCGGCTGTGCTAGTCTCGAAGTGACATCTTCAATTATGACTTTTCATCATTATTTTCCTTTTTCTTCATGTTTGACGGTTGTCTTCAAGTATAAATACATTTTTTCTTTTCTTTGCTTCCAAGAAACACTTTTCTAACTTTGTCTTTTGTAAAGAACTTTCTTCTTTGCCATTCTAAACATGTCTTCTTCAAACCAACCTCAAAGAGTAATAGATATTGAAAGTTTAACGCCATCTTCTGCTCCGACTAGGAGTCGGAGGGGTGGTAGACTTAGAAGTCTAGGATCCACTCCTTCGAGGGGCTCCTCTTCTTTTCAGATAGTTCCTCCTCCTTCCACTAGATCTCCAGTTTCTCCGAGGTTTAGGGTTTCTCGGTCTTTGTCTAGAGGTAGAGGCGAACGCCTTCGTGAACCTGGAGTCGATTTAATTGTCCCTGCTAAGTTTGTTTTTCCTAGGGATAGTTAAGTTCTTGTAGATCAATCTTCTTCTTGATAGTGTCGAAAGATATCCAACCCTTATAACTGAGGGTCAGATTTCCCTTGTTCGTAGGGAGTGCTTTTGGAGGTCTGACTTTCCTGTCTATATTCCGAATAATAATCAAAGAATAACGTCATACAAGACGGGATGTTCTTTTGTTTATACGTATCCTTTCACTTTAGGGTTTAGACCCCCCATTGACCCAGTTATAATTGAATTTTGTCATTTTTTCAATATCTGCTTAGGACAAGTTGGCCCGCTTGTGTGGCGATTTGTCGCATGTATTAGGAGTTTGGCTTCTTTAGCCTCAGTTCCTTTTACCTTAAACCATTTTATTCATCTCTACTCTCCTACCTTATTTCGTGAAGTGGTTTTCACTCTGACTGCTAGAAGCAAAAGAGTGTTGGTAACCCCTGGAGATGATAATGATAGGGGTTGGTACCTCCGGTATGTTTTTGTACCCACTGTTGCTTTAGTGGGTGAAGAAAATCTTCCCTTCCCTGAGAAGTAGAATCGCGCACGTGAATNGTGAGTATGCTTTAGCTCACATTTACTTTTTCTTGTTTTGACTTGAGATGTTTTATTAACACCATATCTGTTTTTTCTTCTCTCAGCAATCATGAATACTGTTGAGAATGTATCCAGTATTCGTGATTGGGTAGAAAAATTATTGTCTGTTGCTCCTTCAGAAGAGAGATCTTGGAAGTACCTCGCTGGGAGGTATGGTTGGCAAGTAAAGACCCACGGTAAGTGAAGCTCTTGTTCTTGCTTCTTTCCTTACTCGAGTCTCTTTTTTTGTCGTTTAACTTTTTTCCCTTTTTAATAGGGTTCTCTGCTCGTGGGGTGTCTGCTTCATCTATCCCGAAGATGTCCTTGGCTCAGGCCCAGGAAATTATTGTTGGTTCATCTTCCTCGAAGAGGAAGATTAGTGGGTCTCGTTCCATAGAAGAAGAAGAGGAGGGTGCTTTAGTGCACAGGCCACGGAGAAGGCGAATGGTTTTGGATGATGAGCTTACAGCCTTAACCTTGCCTTCCGTGTCTGTGATTGAGCCCCCTGTCCTTGATGATGTTTCACATTCCCCTATTCATGAGGGTGTTGATCTTGCTCCTGACGACGTCCCTTTGGCTGCTGTCTTTCCTGCTTCTTTGAGAGAAGCTGTTTCGTCTGTTCCTTTGGCTATTTCAACTTCTGTTGTTGCTTTGCCCGTAACTTCTTCAATTCTTCAACTCTCTGTGCCTGCTGCTTTGCCCGTGGCTTCTCCAGCTCCTCAACATTCCGTACTTGTTGTTGTTCCATCTATGTCTGCTTCCATGCCTTCTGTTAGGGAAGTAGGGTCTTCCAGCAGAGAGATGCGGCAGGTGGTAATAGAGATTCCAGCTGAGGGGAATCTTTTCAAGAAAACGGGTGATCCCGAAGTGTGGCTCAAGCCTTTGATAAGTCCCTCTGAGAAAGCAAAGCTATCCAGCCACGATTCTCTTACATGGGCCAATGAGGTCGTGCATACTTCTTTGAAGGTATGATGCAAGTTATCCTCTTTCACTCTCGTATATGAAATTTACCATATCTGACTGGTTTATTTCTTGTAGATTAACCTTATAGGCATGGAGCTTATGAAGAGGATTTCAAACACGGACCAAGAGACAAAAGAGTTGTAGGCCGATGTTGATAATTGGAGAGCACAATATGATAGCCCAAGGATTGACATGGATGCTTTAGAAGAGGAAATGATTACCTTGAAGCGGCAAATGAGACTCATGGCAGCAGAACTGGCAGTAGAGAGGGCTTCTTGCAGTCAGGCTGATAAAGATAAGAGTGTTCTGGAGTCTTCGTTCACGGAGCAGCTGTCCCGTGCCTCAGAGGAGATTAGAGACTTGAAGAACTTGTTGGGGCAGAAGGAGGAATACGTAGGCGAGCTCGTGCAATCACTTACTCATACTCAAGAAGACCTTCGTAGGGCTTTAGACAAAGCTCAAACTTTAGAGGAGTCGATTGTTCCATTAAGGGCCGCCCATGAAGCTACGGAAGCGGAGAAGGACAGATTGAGAGCTGAGCTTCAAGTATGGGCAACGGTATGAAGATTTGGAAGAGGTGGCTGCTGTCGATGTGAGTTGGGCGTATATGAATTCTCGCCTTGACACATCGATGGAAATGATTCAAGAGAGTTTTGACCTTAGTGATGAAATAGCCAAAATTAAGGAAGCCATGGAGAAGGCTCCACAAGGTCATAACCTCTCTTCACCTGATGGTGAGATTCCAGCCGCTCATGCCTCTTCATCCCCAGTTTCTCCCGCTCCTTCTGCCACTGAAGTCAACCCCTCTCTTGAAAAGATTTAGTTGGTTTATCCCTTTTTTTCTTTGTATCAATTGGTGGTTACCCCAGTCCCATCGGGGGTAAATTTGGATTTTTTTAAAGTCCCCAAATGACAACTTAGGGGCACCACAATGTATATAAGAAATTTATACGGCTAAGTATAAGTTAATACTTAGTTTTAGCCGTTTTAATATATAAATGTTAGTTCGACTTTTGTTGAGTTTCTGTTTCACTCTTTAAGTCTTTTGCATGCTTCATTTTTCGAGGTTTTAGTTTTACCTTCGAGTTTTGCATGTGGAATGCTTTAGACTACTCGTACCTTTTTTATAATAGGCACGGTGTCATATTAAATGTGTGCCTTTTTGTAATAGGCATAGTTTATGGAAGAGGGCCCTTTATAATTGACATGAAGAAGACGTCTCAACTTCATGATAATGCAATAGAGTGATAGGAATTTTACACATGTTTAAGAATGTTTCCAAGGAAAGTTTTTTGTTTGAACTTCCATGACATTTTACATGTGTTTGATTATCGTCTAAAACTCATGCTTGCAAATGTTTTTGTTTAACAGATTTGATATACTCTTGTATTTCATAACTGTTTTTCATAGGTAACAATTTTTCGATATTAATACAAGGAAACTACTATTTTTTATTAGTAACAATTTTTGTAAAGATTGGGGTTTTTACCCGCAAATGTTTTGGAAATAGTTTTCTAATAAGTGCGAGGGAAATGTTTTCTTATTCGTAACTGTTTTTATTTTATAACACTTTTTTGAAAAAATACAAGGATTTAGATCTTTTCATCCATAACTGTTTTATTTGAGAACAGTTTTTTTGAGTGAGTACATTGATGATGATCTTTTACCCCTAATTGTTTTTGTTACAACAACTTTGAATAAGTATAAAGATGTACATTTCTTTCTC
>ML382346.1:7454-40185 GCA_005239525.1 Nicotiana knightiana | reverse complement strand
AGGCTCGAGCTTTTGACTTTCTGATAGTCTTCTTTGCTTCGTCTTAGCCTTCCATACTGTATAGTCCCCCAAGTGTTTGAGCTTTGAAGAATGAAATCTCGAGCACTTGATTATTCCTTCCTTGTGGTCCTTTTCCTGAAAAGGAAAAACATTCCGGACTCGAAGGTATATAGTTTTTTAGATGATCGCTGCTTAACCCTTTTAAAACGTCCATTAGAAAGTGTAACCCTAGACCGGTAATTGTGTTATTTCCTCGCGTCATTGCAGGTCTAATATCATCATCTGGTGATGGGTTAACTTTGTGCCTATCATCTAAAAAATTTAGTAAAATTTTTAAATGTTCAAAATAAAATCGAATGTGTGATACCTGACGGGGGTATTCTTTTCTTTAGAAGTAATATTTCTTTAGATGGATGGCGTTCCAGCTTGTTGGTATAACTCTGTCGTCCATAGCTTCCAACTCATAGGCGCCTTTCCCAGCTATGCCTCGGATTTTGTAAGGTCCTTTGGATTTAGCTTTCCTGCACATGTTTATTTAGTTGATTGAAAGACTTTTTTGAGGACGAAGTCCCCAATCGTAAAGTACCTGAGTTGAGCTTTACGGTTGTAATAACGCTCTATGATTTGTTTTTGAGCTGCCATCCGTATCAATGCTGCTTCTCTCCGTGGTTCGAGCAGGTCCAGGTTGGTCCTTAATTCGTCGTCGTTTTCACCTTCCATGGCTGTTGAGAACCTTATGCTTGGTTCGCCAATCTCCACAGGTATTAAGGCTTCTGAGCCATAGACAAGTGCGAACGGAGTTT
This sequence comes from Nicotiana knightiana, assembly GCA_005239525.1. Lineage (NCBI taxonomy): Eukaryota > Viridiplantae > Streptophyta > Magnoliopsida > Solanales > Solanaceae > Nicotiana > Nicotiana knightiana. The sequence continues at coordinate 39,382 of ML382346.1, read as the reverse complement.
CTCCCGTGGCTGTTTTTGAAGTTGTTCTGTATGCCCATAGTACCGCTGGTAACTCATCAGGCCAGTTTTCTTTGGCTTTATCCAGCCGCTTCTTTATATTGTTAATGATGACCTTATTCGTTGACTCAAATTGACCATTAGCCACGGGGTGGTACATCATTGAAGTGATCCGCTTGATTTGCCAAATTTCGAAGAATTCTGTGATTTGCGAGCCTATAAATTGTGGCCATTATCACACACGATTTTCTTTGGTATTCCAAAGCGGCATATTATGTTTCGCCATAAGAAGCTTTTAACTTACTTTTCTCGCGCTTGTGTGAACGCTTCTGCCTCTACCCATTTTGTAAAATAGTCGGTTAGCACGAGTAAAAACCANCCCCATTTCATGAAAGGCCATGGGGATATTATTGGATGTAATAATTCCGCTGGTCGATGCATGTTATTGGCAAACCTTTGGCATCTGTCACATTTGGATACGAAGTTCTCGACTTCTTCTTCCATCTTAGGCCAACAGTATCCAGCTTTGATTAGTGTTTTCACTAAGGATTTCGCCCTTGAGTGATTTCCACAGTGTCCTTCGTGGACTTCTTTCTTCACAAATTCCATTTGNGTTACTTCCGTGACTGCTGCGAGGTTAGCTAATGCATCTGCTTCTGCATTTTCCTCTCTAGGTATTTGCATTACCTTCCATGTTTTGAATTGTCTCACGAGCTCTCGTGCTTTTGCAAGATATTGTTGTATTCTAGTCTCTCGAGCTATGTAAGTCCCCTGTATCTGATTTACTACCAGTTGGGAGTTGTTGTTGATCACGATTTGCTCGATTGAGAGCTCCCGTGCGAGTTCAAGCCCTGCAATAACAGCTTCGTACTCTGCTTCATTGTTAGTTATAGGATAACACTTGATAGCTTGCCGTGTCTTTTAACCCGTGGGTGATATCAAGACTATGCCTAAGTCGGCGCCTTTTATATTTGAAGAACCATCGATAAACAAGGTCCATAAGCCTGTATTAACACCGTTAAATAGTTGTAACTCTTTTTCTACTTCAGATACAATGTTATTACTAAAGTCAGCAACAAAATCAGCTAGTATTTGAGACTTAATTGCAGTCCTAGGCTGATATCATTTTATGTTCACTTAATTCTATGGCCCACTTGGCTAATCTTCCTGACAATTCCTGTTTATGCAGAATATTTCTTAAAGGATATGAGGTCACAACGGTGATTGGGTGGCATTGAAAACAAGGTCGTAATTTTCTAGATANTGGTCCTTGCTTTCTTTTCTTCTGCTTAACAGGTACGAAGGGTAGATCTTCATTTAGTTTATGAGTCGTCACTTCTGGTGGGATGCCTGTCATATCTGAGTGGGACCATGCAAAGCAGTCTGTGTTAGCCTTTAAATAATTAATTAACTTATCTCTTCGAGCGGGGCCTAGCCTCGTGCCTATATACACTTTTTGCTCAGGCTTTTGTTCAAATAATAGAACAATTACGAGCTCCTCCGTAGTTGTTTTGATGTGCTCATCTTCCTTCGGTTCACGAATGACGTCCGATCTGGAATCTGTATCTGTGTGGTATAGTATACCTTCCGTGTTAACTTGATTTTCCTTCTCGTAAGTATTTTCTTTCGTACATGTTTCAGCAATAATACCTTCCGTACCTATTTGGGTAGTAATTTCTTCCACCTCTATTTTCTTGTTGTAGTGTACCACATAGTTTATATTTCTTGCGGTCTGCTGATCTCCTTTGATTTGTTGAATCCCCCATTCAGAGGGTAATTTAATTACCTGATGCAACGTGGAGGGTATCGCTTTCATGTCGTGGATCCATGGCCTTCCAATGATCACGTTATAAGCCATGTCAGTATCGATGACTTGGAACCTGGCACTTTTGATCACCCCCTCAGCATAAGTGCTAAGCTCAATTTCTCCTTTTGTTATAACCGTAGAGTTATCAAACCCTGATATGACTCGTGCTTTTAGGATTACTTGATTCCCCAGTAGCATTTCTTCCACGACTCTTAGAAAAATGATATTGACTTAACTGCCTGGATCAATCAACACTCTTTTTACGTTAGTGTCATCAATAAGTAAAGATATTACCAGAGCATCGTTGGCGGAAGCATTAATCCACTGATATCTACATCATCGAAGGTTATATTTTCTTCTTCCATATTTTCACGAGCCCATTTCCCATGTGTAATTGTGAACTTTGTGGTTGTTTTGCAAATCACTCTGTTTACTTCTTCACCCCCGTGTATTACGTTAACGGTTCGTTTTGGAGAAGGAGGCTTTGGGGGCTCCTGCCTGTTCCTCATATATGCCTATTTACCTTTATCACTAAACAATTATGTTAAATAGCCATGTTTTAATAAATTTTCTACTTCACATTGTAAAAATCAGCAATACGTAGTTTTGTGCCCATGATCGTTGTGAAATTCACACCAGTGATCTGGGTTTCTTCTACTTGGATTTGACCGCATCTCTTTGGGCCACTTAACCTTGTCTCCCATGTTCCTCAATATTGAGACAAGTTCAGTAGTACTTACATTAAAGGTATGATCCCCAATTTGAGTACTACCTCTAAGTAAGGATTGTACCTGTTTTTACCTGATCTTCTATCTGATTGGACGTCTGGACCTGGAATGATCTTCATCTCTTGAACGAGCAATGATATCTTCTTCTATTCTGAGTTTAGTATTGTACCAGTTATATACATCGTTCCATGTTGTAGCGGGGAATTATCTTAGAATTTCCTTAAGTCGTCCGTGGCTTCTGAGCTTTTATCGTTTAGGTTGCTTGCAAATGCCACGGCTGCCCAATTATCAGGCACCCTGGGTAACTGCATTCTTTCTTGTTGAAGCCTGTCTACAAACTCATGGAGTAGTTCCTATCTCCTTGTTTTATTTTGAATATGTCTTCCATTCTCTTCTCAGCTTTTTGTGCACCACAGTGTGCTTTTATAAATGAATATGCAAGCTCAACAAAAGAGTCAATAGAATTTTTAGGGAGAAGAGAATACCAGGTTAGGGCCCCTTTGGTAAGTGTTTCCCCAAATTTTTTGACAAGGACTGATTCAATCTCTTGTTTCGTTAAGTCGTTGCCTTTCACCCCAGTAGTGAAAGCAGTCACATGGTCGCGTGGGTCAGTTGTTCTATCATATTTGGGAATGTCAGGTATTTTAAACTTCTTGGGTATAGGCAAGGGTGGTCGCACTTGGCTTCCAAGGTTGTTGAGAATGTCTATCAACATCGATGCCTTGAATGATAGGTGGTACTCCAGGAATTTGTTTGATGCNACCTGGTCTCGTTTCGAGAGATTCATTAGGAGTATCTCCTCTTCCTGAGTTTGCCAACCCAGATTGAGAATTTTCCATGGTGATGGTGTTATTGGGGGGTGGCGTCGGCGGTGTAGGTAATGCTGCCGGTTATCCTCTTGCAAATTCTTGTAAAGCTTGGCTCACATACTCTGCAATCATTTGCTTTACACGATCTTGTTCCAAGTTTGATCATTATCACAATTGTTGTTATTGGATATTTCTGGGGATTGTTCCCTTGAACCACGTGGGGTTCCTGAAGGCGATGGAACTGGGGTTCCACTCCTTTGCTGGTTGTTGTCATTGGAGTTTGACATAATTCAGAGGATATCACTTGAAAAGTAAACAAAGATTATCAGATTCCCGGTAACGGAACCAATTTGTTTAACCAAAGAATTAGACCCTTTGACTAAAGCTTATTTTTAAGATGAATACGGGTTACTGATAATCAAGGTAATGGAGAAAAATGAATAATAGACAATATTGCAGAAATATAGAAAATCGAAGTTAATTGTATTCAAGAATTAGATGCCTATACAAGCTGTGTTCCCCTCCCTTATATTGGAGATTCTTTTAATGTACGACTCTTGCTATGGTTACTCATTAATGACTAATTATGACATTAATGAGGCGTTACCAAGGATAACGGTAATTAGGGTTCGGTTACATAATGTTCGAGTAATTAATTGTGGGTCTTTGAATCTGCCCGTAGCTTTGTCTAGATTCATTCTGACCATGCCTCTCTCCCGTTTTGATCAAGTTGAGTTTCCCGTGGCTGATAAGTTCGTGGGCTTACTAAATCGTGCCTCTTTGTACCGTACCTCTTCAAAGAATCACGTCCAGCCGTCGCGTTTTCCTGTGTCCACGTGACTGGCTGAGTTGTCAAAAGCTGGCTTACGTGTGAAACTATTTTTTACCAATATACAACGTATGGTAACAAAATATGAGGATGGACAAAGTGTTCTTGGATCTTTTGAATGGAAAAGGCAGAATAGACAATGGAATCAATCAAGGCAAGATTTTTATATATTCCCTCAACGGTCAACTTCTTACAAGTATTCTTATCAGAAAGGTCCAGATCCCCTTTTTGCTCCTTATCTCTTACTATTTATAACGGATATTCCTAGGAAACTCTAAAAAGTACAATCAGAGGAATAATTAGTAGAATATTCCTTTTCATAATTCTAAGACTACCTTAGCCATTGCTTATACTCTTACTCTACTCGACATTGGTCCTGGTCTCTCATTTGGCGACTCCTCGCTATTGGGCCTTGCTCTATCTCAACCATAAATCATCCATTTGCATTCGCTGAGCCTAGTCGGATTTTGACCTATACAATTAGTCCCTCCGCTTACTGAGATTGTCTTCTTGGTCGACCTCATTGGGTGGACTTTATCTGCAGTCGTTCAGGAGAAATTCCGGCATGATGGCCGAGCAGAAGTGATCACCGTCGAGATGGTGACATGTCGTTCCAAGGGTCGTGGTCAGCGAGGTAGGCGTAAGATGACAACATGGCCACGCGCATCATCATTGCGCGTCTTCCCAATGCACAACATCATTTCTCGAGCCTCTGTCACTTCAGTTCTTGGGCCACTAACGGTTATTTGCGCCAATTCGGGCACCAGAGTTGTTTATAAATAGAGGGGGGAAGTTTCTAAGTGAAACTTTCGCACTTTCTAACTTTATCTCTGCATTTTGCTTCCTCTTCTTCTTATTCAATTCTTACTTTTTACTTCTTCCACCGCCAACAGCCTCTTTTTTACGGCTTCACCGCATACACACTATCGAAAAATGACCAATTCGACTCCCAACTCCGAGATAGTCTCTGACGCTACCCCATTATCGGTGACTATGCCCTCTAATGGCGGAGAGCCCGTGGTTGTGGAAGATGAGAGCTTCCCCACCGTGGAGGAGTTCGTTCCCACGTAATCCAACTTCTAGGAACGACTTCTCAAAAGAACCTGTTCAAGACCTCGAGCTGGTATTGTCCGAGATGGGGTCGAAGCATATCTCCGCCCTTAGATCCAAATTCCACATCCCCCCTCATATCGATATCGTGCCGGCGTGGGACGACGTGATACAAGTCCACCGGCTCGGGTATTGTGCATTCTATGCCTACCCGTTCCTGGTGGGATATTCTCTTCCTTTTCCTCCATTAGCGGAAGAGTTCTGCCCGGTGCAGCTTTCCCCCTATCTTTACAAAAATTTTCTCATGTTGACGAAATTCGCGGAGCTGGCCGGCTGCGAAGTGTCTATCTGTCACCTGTTGCACCTTTTCTCACCGAGCTTCTACAGGGGCACAATGATTCATCTTCGCCACCACAGAACTAAAGGGCTGGTAGCGGAGATGGATGACAAAGCGAACCACTTGTTCTGGTTCAGCTATTTCAACATTAAAACTGAGCACGTGGTGGCGAACCCAAGCGAGTTCCCTGAGTAATGGAATTTCAATCGTAAGTATATTTTATTGTTTGAAGTTTGTTTGCTTACTTTTCTTCGTGTTTTTTGACTCATTCATTTTTTTTGTAGCTGAGAGACGCCCACCTTATCTGGTCGCCACATCAGCGACTGGGCAGCCCGCATCCTGGCTCATACTGTGGGGATTCGTGACTGAGCGTCCTTCAATAAGAGGTTTGGGCCCAAGCCCTCGATCGGTAAGTTAGATTCTGCCTTTATAATCATTTCGCCCTTGTTATACACTGTTACTATTCATTGTTGGTTTCTAACACGGCTCCCTTTTTGTGTCAGGTCGACAGGATTCCAAGAACGCGAAGGCTCCTGTACCTCCATTTCGCCAGACGGTCGCCTCGGCCGGGATTCAGTTCGTACTGGATGAGTCTGTTAGGAGTTCTCATCCTTAAACCCCGTCATTGTGTGACTCTGGCCCACAAGTGGTCGTTATGCTAACAGAGACCCCAGCTTGCAACCTGATCGACGAGTCTTCTCTTGGCGAGGAGGAGGCGACACCGTTAAAAAGGCGGAGGGTAGAGACTGGCAGGGTCACCACGACCGATGTCACACCTGAGGGGCTGAACGTTTTGGACGGGGAGTCGGCGCATACACTAGCATCGAGGCTGCTCCCATGCCTAAGATCGTGGTGGAGGAGAGGCTGTCAGAGGCATAAGGGGCCACCACAGGGGAGGAACGTGCACGAACAATTGAGGTTGGCTCATCATCTGCGGATGGGAGAGATAAAACCGTCCTCGTAGAAGATGATGGGTCAGGCTCTGACATCAATCCCGTGGAGGGGTCTAACCAGAACATCGTCATCCCCGTGGATTATAACCTCTTGGTTAATTCAGAACAGGTGGTTCCAGCCTTCGCCCCTTTGAACACGGATTCTGAGAATAGGATGCTGCAAAAGCTTTAGGATGCAGACCTGTCACTGGGCATCTCCGGGATGGCGATGCAGGTAAGTTCTCTTTCCACGTTTTAACTTCATTCACTTCTTTTATGTTGTTTCCTCTGCTGATCTGTCTTGTTTTATCTATCAGACCTTTATTTTGGAGATATAGCGTGATCACCGGGAAGAGAAAAGGGAGGCCCTCTACAAGAAGATGGAGTCCAAGTACAGAGAATACCGTTCCAAGCATCAAACGCTGGTCAAGATACTCGGCGAGGACAGTCAATTCCAGGCCCTCTATGATGAGCTGAAACAAAAATATGAGGAGCTGAGGGAGGAGGACTGTGAGATCATGAGGGCTATTGGTAAGTGCAGCGTGCTTGAGGGGACGCTGAGAAATAAGGATGACGAGCTCGAAGTGAGCAAGGGAGTGATGGCTGAAAATGTCGATCTTCAGGCTCAGGTGGCGTCATTACGGGTCGAGCTCGAACAGAGTGAAGCTATGGCTGTTGTCTTGAGGGACGAGTTGACTGCCAGAGCTGAAGAGTTGAAGAGAGTTGAGAGGGCCAAAATGGATGTTGTGGCAGAGGCGGCTGCACTAGAGGGTACCCTCCGTGTCTTCAGGTCCGAGCGGGCTAGTAAAGCAGAAACGTCGGCGCTTAAAGAAGAGAGGCTTGAAGAGTGGATAGGTGGTTTGGAGGAAGAGGTGTCAGGCTTGAACAATCATATTTCCGCCCTGAAGGCCGAGAAGGCGCAACAGCAAGACCAGTCATCTACCTCTCATGCTTCCACTTATCCCAGTGTGTCACGGGAGTTGTACGAGAAGTGGATTCATGTTGAGGCCTAGCTTGATATATATAGGGCTTTGATGACAGTTGGGAAAGCTTCTGAGGCTGAGTTTGAGGATGCTCGTGTCAAGGCACGTGTAGCTCATGACGCTTGCGGCTACGACCCCGGCACGCATGGAATGGACGATGATGAAGATAATTTGGACGGGCTTGCATCTGATGCTTGGTACGATGATGAGTATGCTGATGGCGCTGGTGATGGTGGAGATGATGCGGTGTGATGGCTTTGTACTTAGTTTTTGTTCTTTCCTTTCTCTTCTTTTTTGTGGGGCTGTCTTTCAGGCCCTTTGTAAGATATTTTGTTTTGAATAGAATGATTTATTTTTTGCTGTATGTTTTCGTCCCTTTCCGCTTTTTTGTGAATGTTTTTCTTTGTAAGAGTTCCTGACTTTTATTTGCAAAAATAACTTGATTTGAATATAACTTGATTCGAACGGGGTCGGATGTAGACTTGAAAAATAATTAGAACGAGTTCGAATATTAGTCGATTCGAATGAGGTCGGATGTGGACTTGAAAAATAACTCGTACGAGGTTGAATATAAGTCGATTTGAACAAGGTTGAATGTAGACTTGAAAAATAACCCGAACGAGGTCGAATATAAGTCGATTCGAGCGAGGTCGATGTAGACTTGAAAAATAATTCGAACAAGGTCGAATATAGACTCTAAAAATAATTTGAACGAGGTCGAGTATAAGTCGATTCGAGCGAGGTCGAATGTAGACTTGAAAAATAATTAGAACAAGGTCGAATATATATTTCCTGCATTGGCGTGATGTGTAAACTTGGTAGAGGAATGTAGGAACATCATATGCTTGCATATATTTCTTTGTTTATACGTTCATTGGAAAGTTTTACATGTTTCTGCTCAGTTCATACATGCATTCGAGAAGTCCCAGTCTATCTAGTCTTTTCATCGGTCGGCTTGGAGAAGTAGTCGATAGGCCGGGCGATGAACTTAACACTTAAACTTTGAGATGCCCTCTTCGTCACCTCGTTAAAAACCTTCCCGAGAACCCAATTGGGACAAAAATCGGGTGAGGGAAAAAGAGTACGACTTGGAAGACGTCTATCTCTAGAAGTTGAAGTATTTGAGGTGGGAGACATTCCAATTGTTTGGTAGTAGTTTTCCCTCCATTGTTTCTAGCTAAAACGACCCTTTGCTTGCCGTCGCCGTGATTTTGTATGGGCCATCTCAATTGGTTCTCAGTTTGGTTTTCCGTGGGTCTTTGCTCGCTTGTGTTTTGGCTTTGAGTACATAGTCCCTGAATTTGAGTGGCCTGGCTTTGGCTTTTTTGTTGTAGTACCGCTCTGCTTGCTGTTTTTAGCTATCATTCTTATGTAGGCCATGTCTCTCTGCTCGTCGGCTTCGTCCAAGTCTTGCCTTCTGCTTTCATCATTGCTTGGCCCGCTCTCGTTAGAGTATCTTAGACTTGGTTCACCGACTTCGATCGGTATTACTACATCGGTCCCATAGAATAGTGAGTATGGCATTTCTCCTGTTCTTGTTTTCAGTGTGGTACGGTATGCCCATTGCACTTCCGGTAGTAATTTCGACCATAGTCCCTTGGCGTTCTCGAGCTTATTTTTCATGATGTTCAATATTGTTTTGTTGTAGGACTCCACCTGACCGTTGCCTGCTGGGTGATATGGAGTGGAGAGTATTATCTTGATGTGCCATTTTTCGAAGAACTTGACGGTCGTTTTCCCAGTGAACTGAGGTGCGTTGTCACAACTGATTTCCTTGGGGATGCCGAAGTGGCATATGATATTTGTCCATATGAATGTGATAACCTCTTGCTCGTGTAATTGGGCAAATGCATCTACTTCCACCCATTTTGAAAAGAAGTCAATTAAAACTAAAAGAAATCGTACATTACCTCGTCCTGCTGGAAGGGGTCCAACGATGTCCATTCCCCATTTCATGAAGGTCCAAGGCGAAGTGACTGCGTGGAGGTGCTCGCCTGCTTGCTGAATCATGGGGGAATATTTTTGGCATTGTTCGCACGTTTTGACGAAGTCGGCGACCTCTTTTTTCATTGTGGGCCAGTAGTAGCCTCCTCGTATGAGACATCTAACGAGGGTTCGGTTGCCTGTATGAGCTCCGCAGTGGCCCTCGTGTACTTCGAGGACGCGCCGTGTTTGGTTTGGTCCTAAGCATTTTGCTAGGTGACCGCCAAATGTTCTTTTGTACAAGTCGCTATTGATGAAGTTGTACCTGGCCGCATGTATTCGAAGCTTCTTGGCTTCTTTTTTATTGGGCGGGAGCACTCCGTCCTGCAAATATGAGATAATACGATTGAGCCAGTCCCAAGTCATGTTTATAGTTCGTACCTCGATTTGATCTATTGATGAATAGAAGAGAGTGACCACGTTATCTTTTCTGGTCATGTTCCTGGTAGCTGCTGCGAATTTGGCGAGGCCGTCCGCCTCAATGTTCTGCGACCGACGTATCTGGTCGAGCTGACATTCGTCGAACTCGGGCAATAGCTTGCAGATCTTGATCTGATATTTTGTATCCTTTGTTCTTTGATTTGGAAAGTCTATGTGACTTGATTGGCGACGAGTTGTGAGTCACATTGTAGGATGAATCGTCGTGCTCCATATTTTAGAGCTTGTTTTAGTCCTGCAATTACGGCCTCATACTCAGCCTTATTGTTAGTCATATCGGGACATCATGTGGATTGGCGGATGACTTCGCCCATCGAGACCTCGAGTACGAATCCTAGCCCAGATCTTGATGCGTTGGAGGCGTCATCAGTGTATAAAATCCATAGGTCGGGTAACTTGGGGGAAGTACTAGAGGCTTCCCTTTCAACCTCGGACATTATTTTACTGCTGCAGTCGGCGACGAAGTCGGCGAGTACTTTCAACTTTATCACTGTTCGCGGCTGATATACTATGTTATGCTCGCTCAACTCGATGTCCCACTTAGCCAACCTACCCGACAACTCGGGTTTATGTAGGATGCTTCTAAGGGGAAAGGTCGTGACCACCGAGATGGGGTGGAATTGGAAATAAGGTCTAAGATTTCGTGAAGCTACGACTAGTGCCAGGGCCAGCTTTTTCTAGGCGAGGATACCTCGTTTCGGCGTCGACCAAAGTTTTGCTAATGTAATAAATTGGAGATTGCGTACCTTTGTTTTCACGAACCAAGACTGTGCTTACCGTAACGTTGGATACGGCCAAGTAGATTAGGAGATGTTCACCGAGTTCCACCTTGGCGAGCAACGGGGGCGACGATAGGTCTGACTTTAATTCTCTTAGGGCATTGACGCACTCGGAATTCCACTGGAGTCCGTTGTCCTTCTTAAGTACGCCAAAGAATTTGTGGCATCTATCAGAGGATCGTGAGATGAACCTCGATAGGGCGGCTGTACGGCCAGTCAACTTTTGCATCTGCTTCTTGCTGGTCAAATTTTCAGGTATTCCCTCTATAGCCTTGATTTGGTCAGGGTTAGCCTCAATTCCTCTCTGCAACACCGAAAAGTTGAGGAACTTTCCTGAGGTCACTCTGAAGGCGCATTTCTCGGGGTTCGGCTTCATGCCATACCGTATGAGTATGTTGAAGGCTTCCCTCAAATGGTCGATGTGGTCCTTTTTCCTTTTCGACTTGTCCAACATGTCGTCTATGTATACTTCCATCGTCTTGCCGAGCTGATCTTTTAACATTTTGGTTACTAGCCTCTGGTAGGTTGCCCCTGCATTTTTAGTCCGAACGGCATGACACTGTAGCAGTACGTCCTTGGTGTGTGATGAAAGTGGTTTTTTCCTGGTCCTCCTCCTCCATGAGGATTTGGTTGTAACCTGAGTTGGCATCCAAGAAACTTAACAGTTCGTGCCCCGTTGTTGCGTCGATGAGCTGATCAATGTGAGGCAACGAAAATGAATCTTTTCGGGCAGGCCTTGTTCAGATCCGTGAAGTCCACGCACATGCACCATTTCCCATTTTTCTTTTTCACCATGACCACGTTGGTGACCCAATGGGGTACTTTGATTCTCTGATAGAACCGTTAGCGAGAAATTTTTCTACCTCTTCGTAGACGGCATCATTTATTGCGACGTTAAGTTTTCTTCTGATCTGCCTTACCAGCAGGTAGAGTGGGTCGACGTTTAGCTTATGTGTTGCGAATTCCTTCGGATACCTGGCATATCTACATGGGAGAAGGCAAACAAGTCTGCGTTGTCAGTCAAAAATTTATGGAATTTACCTGGTTCTGGAGTTTGTGGCTGATGTAGGCTTTTTTGTTGTGATCGCTTTTATCCAATTGTACGGGATCTAGGTTTTCCACCGTTGATCTTGTGGCTTCCACGACGACGGGGTCTTTGATGACATCTCTTTGCTCGTCAACATCTGACCCCAACCTCGTTAATTGCTACACGTCTGCGCTTTTATCTTTCAACGGTTGAGTGTATGTACAGGCTTGGGCGATGCGATAGCATTCTTGGGTTGTGCGCTACTCGCCGCGAATGTTGCACACTCCCCACGGGGTGGGAAACTTGATTACCTGATACATGCTGGACGGGATGGCTCTCATGGCGTGTATCTAGGACCGTCCTATGATGGCGTTGTACGGTATCTCTTGATTCATTATGTGGAATGTTGTTTCTAGGGCGATACCACAGGCCAGAACGTGCAATGTGATCTCTCCGGAGGTCCGTTCAACTGTATTGTTAAAACATGTTAGTGTTATGCAGCGTGGTACTATCTTATCTTCGAGTCTCATCTATCTGAGGACTCTGGGGTGGATAATACACGCGCCGCTTCCATCATCTACCATAACCTGTTTTACATCTGTGTCTGAAATTCTTAAAGTAATGACAAGAGCATCATAGTGAGGAAGGGTCAAACAATGGGTATCTGACTTATTGAAGATGATACATTCTTCGAGGTCGTCATATCATTCATGGGTGATCGATCTCTTCAACTTGTGGGTGGTTGTGAATTTTACGTGGTTGATCGTAATGTTGTCGCCTCCGCTGATAATCATCTGGATGGTGCGGGCTGGGGAGGGTGATTTTCGGGGGCCTTGATGTTGTTCCTGCCCACGGGGGAAATTGGCTCTTCCTCGGTCGCTCATCATCTCTCTCAAATGTCCTTGGTGGAGCATGTTCACTACCTCTTGCCTCAAGGCTATACAGTCTTCGGTCTTGTGGCCTCGCTCCTGATGGAATTCGTAGAGGCAATTCGACTTTCTGGTGTTTGGGTCAGACTTCATCTTTTTCGGCCATTTCACCTTGGGGTCAAGCTTTTCTAGGGCGTTGACTATTTCTGAACGGGAAACACAAATATTATGAGCAGATAATAGTTGAGGCATACCTTTTTCATTTTGGTGAGTCCCTGTTTGCGGCCTAGATGGGCCATCACCATGGAGGGGGAGGGGGGGTAGGACGGTCGTTCTGATATACGGTTGGTGCTTGTCACGGTTGAGGCGTGTACTTACATGGTCCCTTCGGCCGTTGTTTCGACGGTCTTTCCTCAACTCTATCTGGACCGATATCAGCCGTAGGGTTAGTCCGTTAAGGTCATCCTCGTCCGCTCTCACCTCGGCGCAGTAGGCGTTGTGTATCTCCTCCCAGGTAATGGGGGGGGGGGGGGGGGGGGGTATTTCATGAGCTTGCTCAATAGTTTTCTAGTCTCCCTTGACCCTCTCCTGTTTAACCCGTTCTGGAAAGCTGCTACCGTCATTCCCTCTGACATATTTGGAAGGATCATTCTCACTCTGTTGAACTAGGCAAGGAAGTCCCTGAGTCCTTCGCCGGGCGATTATTTAATGGCGAATATGTCATTCACCCTGGCTTCTGCTTTCCTGGCCCCTGCATGGGCGGTGACGAACTTATCGTCCATCTCCTCGGATGTTTCTATGAAACGTGCTGGTAATTGTGAGTACCATGTTAGGTCTCCCCTGGTTAGGGTTTCGCTGAACTTCTTCAGCAGTACCGACGACACTTGTTCTTTGGTGAGGTCGTTGCCTTTCACTGCAGTGACGTAATGGATGATGTGATCTTCAGGGTCTGTTGTGCCATCATATATTTTTAAGTATGGAGGCATCTTGAAGGTTTTGGGTATGGCATGTGGTGCAGCCTCATCACTATACGGCTGTTCCAAGAACCGACCGACGTCCCGTTTTGGAAGAAGTTTTGGGGCGCCTGGTATCTTATCAACCCTCTCTCGGTGCTCCCTCATTTGGTCGCGGAGTGCTTTATTCTCGTTCTCCATCTCCTCCATTTTTCTTAGAATAGCAGCGAGGGCGTCATTACCTGCATCATTAGCAGTGTGAGTGATACCTGTTGGAGGAGGAGCGTGCTGCTCGGTGGTTGTTGTAGTGATGTCGACTCGTGCATCGTCTCTACTCGCACACTGAGTGGGTTTGTCGAGTATACTGTTTAGTGTACCTCTCAACCATGACTCTAGTAATTTTTTCACTGCCAGCGGCGCTTCTTCTGTCGTGGACGTAGAGGCTCCTTTCCCATGAGAGGCGGTAACGTTACCATGGGAGGGGGAGGGGGGGGGGTGAGTCACTTCGCCTTGGTGAGGCAGTTGGCGTCACATTCTCCTCGTTATCTTTGTTAACCTCGTTTATGGTGCGTAGGAGGTTAGTAGTGAGGCCTGATACTACTTTCAATCTTTCTTCTCCATTTCGCCATCGTTAGTTCGTGGAAGCATAAAAAAAAGGCTTTGTCATTTTTTTTAAATCTAGAAGGAACTAAAATTTTAACTTGAAAGTCCCCAAAGACGGCGCCAAATTGTTGACCAAAAAGTGTTAAGCTTTCTGTTAAACTAATTACATAAAGAAATAATGTGCAAATCCTAATTAAACGTAATAAATTCTATATCTAAAACTAATAGATATCAGTGCTATGGGACCGTATTCAAGATTATTAAATGCCACGAAGGTGCTCAATGATTGTCAATTAATGAGAGAATAATGGTAGACAATAAATGTAAATAGGAGGAATTAGTCACCCAAATATTGAATGATGTGGATGATTCCTCCTTCTGACAACAATGTGTGATAACAAAATATGAGGATGGACAAATTGTTCTTAGATCTTGTGAATGGAAAAGGCAGAATAGACAATGAAGTCAATCAAGACAAGCTTTTTGTATATTCCCTCTATTTATAAGGGATATTTCTAGGAAATCATAAAAGTACAATTAGAGGAATATTCAGTAGAATATTCCTTTTCATAATTCTAAGACTACCTTAGTCGTCGCTGCTACTCTTACTCTACTCGACCTCGGTCCTGGTCTCTCATTTGGTGACTCATCGCTATGGGACTTGCTCGATCTTTGCCATAGCTCATCCATTTGCACTCGCTGAGCCTAGTCGGATGTAATAAATTGTCAAACCAATTAAGGGGAGTGCTCCCGGATTCAGTAACAACTCAATGTAATGTCTGCCTTTGATCCCGGGCTCAGAACAATGAAGAACTGATGAACAAAAGTAAGAACTTTGAATAATACAGAAAATAAGAGTATATTGTCTTGATATGCGTGTTACAATGTGTGCGTGAATAATAATATTTCCCCTTTGCATAGTAGGAGAATTTTACCTTAAGTACAATTCTAAAGAAGGTAAAAATCTTCCGTTGCGCCGATCGTTGATACGAGCCGATATTCGCGTCGTGATATCCGTTCAGGCACGGACATCACGCTCTTTTGTTAGTTGTGCGCATCTACTTGGCAATGTTCTCAGAAGTCTTCAATCTTCAGATCGGGCCTCAAGGATATGGCCCTGATATCCCCAAGGGCAGGTGATTTTCCCGAGCCTCGATACGAGGAGGTTCTTCACACTGACTTCGATACAACACGGTCACGTTTCTACTCCGTGTGGCTCACCAGGGATTCAAGTTATGCAGTGGGCTCGATTTTACCCATATACAATTATAATAGTTTGATCCTTAAGTAACCCGATAGTTTAGAAAAAGATGTTTAGATGGAGTGCATATAAGAAAATAACTTGACACTTCAGTAAAAAATGTTTAGATGGAGTGCATATAACAAAACCAAAGAATAAAGATAGAAAGGGAAGAAAATAAAAGGAATGGAGGCCAGCATACTGGGAGAAGAAATGTAGGAAGCAGGTACGTAGTGTATCACGAGTACAGAACCTAAGTGTGGTTCTTTTTGACAAGTAGGACGGAAATAAGTGTAAAAAAAGAGTGACATATCTATGTATAACGTTCTTTTAAAGATCACTATACTTTAACGGCCGTTTTGGACTTTAAGGTATAACGCTCTTTAAAAGAGTGTTATACATATAACGCCTTCAATAACCGCGTTATACCTAGAAGCTGATAAGACATCTATGCATAGCGCGGTATATAAAAGATCTATATGTATAGCGCTTTTATATACTGCTCTATACATAGATAAAAAATATTCCCCTTCCCCTTCCCTTTCCCCACGTTTTGAAGCAGAAGCAAACCACCATTTTTATAAAAAAGAGAGCAGCGGTCCCCCCCCCCCCCCCAAATTTTCTCGATAAAAAATCCAAGTGGACCCCACTCGTCCCACAAAAAGACAAGAGTGTTGGTCCCACATCCTAGCCAAGCATTCTACTGTTGTGGTTTGCTTGTTTCGGACTCAAATATTTAATTCTTAAACTTTCCGAAAAACATAAATTGAGGTATTCCGATTTATTTTATGTCGAAACTCGTATAAATAATGCATATTAGTTGTTTTAAATGTGTTCCGTGTTGTTTTGTATTTTTTTTTTTGGGATTAAACTGGTATGTTATTTTTATCTGAACTAATGTTCTAAAAAAATATGTAAAAATTGAGAAATCATTATTTTGTTAATAAAAATGTTAATAAATTTCTTTTACTATTTTATATGTATTTTTATGAATTTTTTGTGATTAAAATGTATTTGTTATTTTTATCTAGTTTAGATTATTTATTTGCTTAAAAACTAGTAATATAGTGTCCTTTTATCGTAGTAAAATGTAGAGCATTTTAGCGTAGTATCCCTGCTGTTAAATATATTTTATACTGATAGATCAAACACAAACTTTTTCCAATTTACAAAAAATAATTATTTAATTTACAAAACAAACATATAAAATTATGAAACTAACATGTAAAATAATAAAATTGACACATACAAGAATTTAGGATAGTTTGGTGCTACTGGGCCTCAAATATCGAGCCTGAAACACATAACTGTATACTCTGTCCAATTAAATAAGACAAGAGTGTTGGTCCCACATCCTAGCCAAGCATTCTATTGTTGTGGTTTGCTTGTTTCGGACTCAAATTTTTAATTCTTCAACTTTTCGAAAAACATAAAATGAGGTATTCCGATTTATTTTATGTCGAAACTCGTATAAATAATGCATATTAGTTGTTTTAAATGTGTTCCGTGTTGTTTTGTATTTTTTTTTGCGATTAAACTGGTATGTTATTTTTATCCGAACTAATGTTCTAAAAAATATGTAAAAATTGAGAAATCAATATTATTTGTTAATAAAAATGTTAATAAATTTCTTTTACTATTTTATATGTATTTTTGTGAATTTTTTGTGATTAAAATGTATTTGTTATTTTTATCTAGATTAGGTTATTTATTTGCTTAAAAACTAGTAATATAGTGTCCTTTTAGCGTAATAAAATGTAGAGCATTTTAGCGTAGTATCCCTGTTGTTTAAGTATATTTTATACTGATAGATCAAACACAAAATTTATCCAATTTACAAAAAATAATTATTTAATTTACAAAACAAACATATACAATTATGAAACTAACATGTAAAATAATAAAATTGACACGTACAAGAATTTAGGATAGCTTGGTGCTATTGGGCCTCAAATATCGAGCCTGAAACCCATAACTGTATACTCTATCCAATTAAATAAGACAAGAGTGTTGGTCCCACATCCTAGCTAAACATTCTATTATTGTGGTTTGCTTGTTTCAGACTCAAAATTTTAATTCTTCAACTTTTCGAAAAACATAAATTGAGGTATTCCGATTTATTTTATGTCGAAGCTCGTATAAATAATGCATATTAGTTGTTTTATATATGTTCCGTGTTGTTTTGTATTTTTTTTTTTTTGCGATTAAACTGGTATGTTATTTTTATCCGAACTAATGTTTTAAAAAAATATGTAAAAATTGAGAAATCATTATTATTTGTTAATAAAAATGTTAATAAATTTCTTTTACTATTTTATATGTATTTTTGTGAATTTTTTGTGATGAAAATGTATTTGTTGTTTTTATCTAGTTTAGATTATTTATTTGCTTAAAAACTAGTAATATAGTGTCCTTTTAGCGTAGTATCCCTGCTGTTTAAGTATCTTTTATACTGATAGATCAAACACAAAATTTATCCAATTTACAAAAATTAATTATTTAATTTACAAAACAAACATATAAAATGATGAAACTAACATGTAAAATAATAAAATTGACACATACAAGAATTTAGGATAGCTTGGTGCTACTGGGCCTCAAATATCGAGCCTGGAACCCATAACTATATACTTTTTCCAATTAAATATTGTATAATTATAAAAATTAATTATTTAATTTACAGAACAAACATACAAAATTATGAAACTAACATGTAAAATAATAAAATTGACACATACAAGAATTCAGGATAGCTTTGTACTATTGGGCCTCAAATATCGAGTCTGAAACCCATATGTGAATACTCTGTTCAATTAAATATTGTATAATTATAAAAATTAATTATTTAATTTACAAAATAAATATATAATTAATGTTGTTTAATTTACAGTAGACAACATGGACGTGTTGTGCTGCCTATGCATACCGGACCTTTCTGCGATGAGCTATTAGTATTACAGGGCGATCATAGGTCCACCCACATATGGGAGGGAGAGTTACTGGCCCAGAATCTCCGCGCCAGGAGAGTGACCGACATGTGGGATTTTCTGAAGGACAGAGATCTCCATCCCCGTGTAGTCCAGCGCCTGCGGGATATGGGCTTCTACAGGATTTTGGAGATCGGGCGGCTGCAACTCAATTGGTCTTGGTCACGGCCCTGATAGAGAAGTGGTGACCGGAGACGCACACATTCCACCTGCCCATTGGCGAGGCCACCATCACGCTGCAGGACGTGGAGGTTTTATATGGGTTGCCCGTCGATGGACTGCCCGTTGCACTGCCGCAAGCCATGAGAGAGATGACGCGTGGGCAGTATTTGGACATGCTGCAGCAACTCACTGGTTTCAGGCCACAGGATGATACTGCACACTCAAGGGAAAGTCTCCTAAGTTTGACAGCTATTCGACATCATTTGGAGATATTGCACCCCGACATCACTGGCGAGACAGATGATCTGCATATTCACCGGTATACGAGGTTTCTGATGCTCCTTATGTTTGGAGGGGTCTTGTTCCCGAACACTTCGGGGAACCTAGTCAGCTTGAGATTTCTTCATCAACTTGAGCGGCTAGATGATTTACCCCAGTACAGCTGGCGTGATGTTATTCTAAGGACAAGAAAAATCAAGTCAATATCCAAGTTGTAGTAATCCCCATTGAATGTGTCCCTTTCACATGTGTGGGTGGCAATGTATTTACCAACTTTCCACAGACCTGTGTTCTTCTTGCTCGCACCCAACATCCAATGACAGCCCGTAAATCATCTGTGTCAAACAACCTTGTATACATCCGGACTTGACTCCCATACCGTTATCTCACGACACTCTTTTACGCTGTACATTTTCACCGCCCTGCTTACGCGCGCTTTATCAGGAAAAAGCATGCCCTTTGCCAGCACCATTGGTCTAGAATCATCCCACATTGTTGTCCGAATTTCATCAAAATCCCCTGTGAGAGCATCCACATCCGGCATACTTAGCAAATGATCAAGGTAGGGAATCTGCCTTGAATGAAACGACACTTGGGACTCGTACACTCTTGGTCTAGCGGGGGGTGGAGCATACTCCCTCATCAAATCAGGTCCTTCATTCTCTTCCTCCTCATCACCATTCTCACGAGGTAAGGGTGTGTCGTCTCCAGAATCATCATCATTGTTGTCATAATCATTGTTCTCTTCCCCATTCTGTGCATCTGCCAGATCCCAATATAATATGTCATCTTTGGGCAATTGAGTCAGGACAGGTGGTCCAACTTGCTCGTTTTCACTGCACAAATAACAAAATAATAAGCTACTCAAATTAATAAATACTTTCCATATAGCTGTATCACTTCACTTACAAGTTGTAATGTGTTGACATTCCTTGATGAACATTATCTTGTTGGTGATGACTCCCGGATGGACCACCATGATTCAACACACTAGAACTATGCATATTCCAACTGGGCGTGGGTTCATAACTAGTAAAATTCAAATCTGGATGGTACCCCCTGTGGCATATATGAGGGTTAATACAAATTCAATACAACAAAAATATACATCATAACACAAAGGAAAATTGAAGTTTACCACTCGTCTTGTGAATTATGTAAAGCAGGAGAGAAATTATTTCCATGCTCCTCATTCTCCCGTGGTGATAAGTTTAAATCAGGACAAACTCTTTCAGTCGGAATATGTCCGGCAAAAATTGCTCCAGAATAACCACCCGATGAATGAGGGTTATCCCTACTATGCTCAACTTCATTATTGCGAACGTCTTCAACCTTGACGTACATTTCCAATACTTTTATCACAAGAAATTCCCGATATTCATACGGAGTCCTCAAAAAATCCCTCAAAATTTCATCATCGTCGATGTTAGACTCAGCGTAACAAGCAACCCTTGCAGAGTGACGGAATACGGATATCTTCCGGTTACTTTAAGGTTCACCGAATATTTCCTCACACTCATTTTATTATATAACAACAATACCAATCTATCGTAGTCCATTGTAAGTGACAACTTTACATGACACTGTGGAGATAAACTATAGCTCACAGAGTTATTCACCACCACAACCTCACCCCCCCCCCCAAATATAATAAAACCCTTACTTTTCGCTTTTCAGACATTATGAAAAAATGCTTGAGAATTTAACAAGAAGAAAATTTTTAACAGGAGTTATGAATATTTTTGAATGAATTTTTGTAAAATCCTAACGCCTTTAAATAATGCAATGCCTAGCTCGGGAGGTTGAATTTTTTTAGGTATAGCGATATTTTAAAGGGTGTTATACCCATTTGAATTATTATTATGTCAGTTAAACGCATGAGACTTATTAGTGGGCCCACAAAACAGGTATAGCGCACTTTATAAATGCTCTATCTATGTATAGCGTTGTTATTAATATGTATAACGCTCTTTTAAAGAGCACTATACCTTAACTTCCAAAACGGTCGTTAAAGTATTGCGATCTTTAAAAGAACGTTATACATAGATATGTCACTCTTTTTTTTAACACTTATTTCGGTCCTACTTGGCAAAAAGAATCACATTTAGGTTCTGGGGTCGTGTATCACGAGTCCGGAACCAAATTATTTGGTTTTTGGACAAGTGTGACATTAATAGGTGAAAAAAATAAAGAGGTACCAAACTATGTATAACGCGGTAATAAATCGCGCTATACATTAACGGTGTTATAGCCGTAAGGTATAGCGCGGTTATTTCATGGGTTATACATGCATAGCGCATGTTTTTTCCGCGCTATGTTGACACCATCTGACGGAAAGGTATAGCGCATGAAATAACCGCGCTATACATCAAAAATTTCAAGCCATTTCCTTATATATTGGGGTTAGGATTTTATGAAAATCCATTCAAAAAATATTCTAACTCCCGTCCAAACTTTGCTTCTTGTTAAATTCTCAAGAATTTTTTCATAATGTCTGAAGAGAGAAGAATAAGAGTTTCATTATATTGGGGGGTTGAGGTTGTCATGGAGAATAACTCTATGAGGTACAGTTTATCTCCACAGTGTCATGTTAAACTACCACTTACAATGGAGTACGATAGATCAGTATCGTTGTTATGCAAAAAAATGAGTGTGAGGAAACGTTCGGTGAAACTTAAAGTAACCGGAAGATATTCGTATTCCGTCACTCCGCAAGGGGTTGCTTTTTACTCGGAGTTTAACATGATGAAACTTTGAGGGATTTTCTAAGGACTCCGGATGAATACCGGGAAATTCTTGTAATCAAAATGTTGGATATATACGTCAAGGTCGAAGACGTTCCCAACAATGAGGTGGCGCATAGTAGGGATAACCCCCAGTTAACGGGTGGTTATTCTGGAGCAGTTTTTGCCGGACAGGTTCCGGATGAAAGACTTTGCCTTGATTTAAACTTATCACCGCTGACAAATGAGCAGCGAGGAAATAATTTCTCTACTGCTTTACATAATTCACAAGACGGGTGGTAAACTTCAATTTTTCTTTATGTTACGATGTATATTTTTGCTGTATTGAATTTGTATTAACGCTTATATATTCTACAGGAGGTATCAGCCGGATATGAATTTTACAAGCTATAACCCACACATAGTTGGAATATGCCTAGTTTTAGTGTGTGGATCATGGTGGTCCATCCGGGATTCATCACCTACATGAAAATGTCCATCATGGAATTTCATCACATTACGACTTATAAGTGAAGTGATACAGTTATATGGAAAGTATTTATTAATTTCAATAGCTTATTATTTTGTTGGTTGTGCGGTGAAAACGAGCAAGTTGAACCACCTGTCCTCACTTAATTTCCCGAAGACGACGTATTAAATCGGGATCTGGAAGATACACAGAGTGAGGAAGAGAACAGTGATTACGAAAACAATCCCGAGGAATCCGGAGACGAGACACCCTTCCCTCGTGAGGATGGTGATAAGGAGGATGAGAATGAAGGACCTGATTTGACAAGGGAGTATGCTCCACCCCCTAGACGAAGAGTATACGTGTCCCGAGTGCCGCTTCATTCAAGGGAGATTCCCTACGTTGATAACTTGCCTAGCATGCAGGATGTGGAAGCTCTCACAAGGGATTTTGATGAAATATGGACAGCAATGTGGGATGAGTCTAGACCAACGGTGCTGGCAAAGGGCATGTCTTTTCCTGATAAAGCGCGCGTAAGCAGGGCTTGTAAAATGAACAACGTAAAAGAGTGTCGTAAGATACAGGTATGGGAGTCAAGTCCGGATGTATACAAGGTTGTTTGTCGCAAGTGATTTTGGCCATGTCATTGGATGTTGCGTGCGAGCAAGAAGAAGATAGGTCTGTGGAAAGTGGGTAAATACATTCCCACCCACACATGTGAAATGGACAGATTCAACGGGAATCACTTCAACTTGGATATTGACTTGATTTCTCTTGTCCTTATTCCACACCTTAAAGCGTCCATAAGGTATAAAATCAAAGAGTGCATTACATTAGTCCATCAGGAATATGGCCATACCATTACCAAAATAAAGGCATATCTCAGGCACAAACGAGCATTTGAAATTGTCTATGGTAACTGGGATAAGTCATTTGCAGCACTTTAACCCCGGGACGGTTGTTGAATGAAATTTTGAGCAGAGTCCGGGAAAACCAGAATATATATTCAATTACGTGTTATGGGCGTTTAAACCAGCAATTGATGGTTTTTCGCATTGCCGGACCGTAATATCCATAAACGACACTCATGTCTATGGAAAGTACGATATCAAGCTGTTGATAGCCGTTGCAGTAGATGCTAATGGACATATATTTCCTCTAGATTTTGTTGTTTGTGCCAATGAAAGCCAAGAGAACTGGACGTTGTTTTTGAAACATTTGAAAGAGCACGTTGTCAGACAATGTTCCGGTATTTGTCTAATATCTGATCGGCACGGTGGTATCTTAAGTTTTGTGGAGAACTTGCCTGCATGGCAAGAACCTTATTCCTACCACCGTTACTGTGTAAGGCACTTTAAGGCCAATTTCCAGAAGGCATATCCCAACAAGGATCTGGATGATTTGATGTGGATGGCAGCAATAGACCACCAACATCATAAATTCCGGAGGCACATGGAATCTATCAGGCAAGAAGACAAGGCAGCCTATCGTTGGTTACTACGACATCACCCTGAAAAGTGGACTTTGCATGCGGATGGTGGCAGACGATGGGGGAATTCTGACTACAAACGTGTCAGAGTCTTTCAACGGGCTATTGAAGTCGGCGAGAGGATTTCCTGTCACTGCCATGGTGCGGATGTCGTTCAAGCAGATGGCGAAGAGGTTTTTTGAAAGGTTTGCAGCTGCAACGTCATTGATGGAAAAGGGTGTTGAATTTATGCTAGTGCCGGTGAAGAGATATGAGAAATATAGGCGCCGAGCACATTGGCATTCATTTTTGCAGTATGATAACGAAAGAAATGTTTTTGAAGTTCGCACTGCTATCCATCAAAATCGGGGAAATAATGTACATACTGTAAATGAATCTACAAGGTTATGCTCTTGTGAGAAATGGTCCATTTACCACATGCGTTGCTCACATGCCATCAAGTGCTTTCAACGTGTTGGTTTAGGTATAACCAACTACGTTGATCAACAATATAGTGTTGCCAAGTACCTAAACACCTATAGTGGGAAGATGCAGTCAGTGGGTGCTGAGCATTATTGGCCGCTGGAACCATTTAAAATGGTGTGTAATAAGTTCTATTTGCGTCGAATACAGGTGCAGAAGAGAACGTGCATACGGAATCAAATGGATGTTAGTGATACCATTTATTCGCGAAAATATGGTATATGCTCACAAACAGGACACGACCGTCGAAAATGTCCTTCGGCTGGTTTGGGTGGCAATAGTAATCAAGCTCGTGGTGGGTGTTCTTCTAGTGTGCCCAACTATCAGTGAGTTTATATTGTAATAATTAGTTATTTTTTTATGTTGCAAGATTTATAAAATAAAATTATGTTTGTTAATTATGAGTTGAACTCTTCCATTTCAGTTTTTAAATGATAATTAAATTTTTTTTATAGCAAACATTTGTTTATGGGTTGTCTTGTCAAACTGAAAAAGCTGCCCAACTGACAAAATGTTATTTTGTATCCGACAGAATCTTTAACACGCAAAGCATAGGGAGGTTATATACTACGTATGTGTATATATAGCACGATTAAATATTACGTTATGTGTATATATAGCGCGGTTAAATACTACGTTATGTGCGTTGTCTTGTCGAACTGAAAAAGCTGCCCAACTGACAAAAAGTTGTTTTGTACCCGTCAGAATTTTTAACACGCAAAGCATAGCACGGTTATATACTACGTTATGTGCATATATAACGCGGTTAAATACTACGTTATGTGTGTTGCTTTGCCTATAAATAACGGGCTCATTCTGACGGGTACGAAACAGCTTTTTCTGTGCTCAACAATAACTAATAGAAAATCTTTCAAGAAAAGCAAGGTTTTTTAACGCTGTCACAAATGGCTGAACGTCCTTATGTACCAAGGTGCAAGTGCGGCAAAAAATGGATGATGAATAGTTGCTGGGATAATGGTGAAGTTGGACGCCGCTACTGGCACTGTATGAACAAGTTTTATAAGGTTCTCGACGAACCTATTTGCAATTTTGAGGTATGGGTTGATGAACCATGTTATCAGCAATGCTACAAAGAATCTTTGCAGCATCTTCATAATTTGTGTATAAAACAGTGAGAACGTGAAAGACAACATAAACGAGAACTTGAGGAGGTGGAGGCGAAACTAAAAGAGGTGGAAGAAGAAAACAATAGGCTGGAAGAACAATGTAAGTGGTTGGAGCAGAGAATAATGGGAGGTAAGGAGTAAACATTGACATGTATGTGTTTAGTGTACAACTTTATTTTTGTTTTTCCCTTGTCATGTATTTTCATTAGTTGTACTGAGTTTTAATTATGTTAAGTTTTAATGTTTCTGTTGTATTATTAAACTAAATAATGAACGGGGAAATAAACAAGTAATGCGCATATTATATAAACATAAAATTGTTGTTATTATTTACATAAATATTATTTACATCAAATACAAAAAAAAAAATCAATGTGTCCCGCATCCGCTGTGCTTCAACGCAACCGCTGGCCGGAGGCGCATCCCATCCCGCCCGGGTATGATATCAGGATCATCATCATCATCAAGTCGCCTTTTTATAGCCGGATGTGCTGCAGGATGATCTTCAGTAGAAACCTAAAAATGATTAGTCAGCTCAGTATAGGAAAATACATATTAAGTCACAAGAATTTAAATTGTCTTACCATGGTCTCGTCGGGCTCCTGAATATAATCATCTGTCGCAGCCATGTCAACATCGCACGAAGGGGCCTCCGTAACAAGCAGGGATGAAGCCTTAAAAAGGAAATAAATAAAGTTATGGAAAATAATGGAGAAGAATAAAAATAAATTTAAATTCAATACTACTAAAACCATACCTGAGCCTGTGATGATGAGCCATAACTCAGTCGGCGCCCACTATGCAAATCTCGGGTCAGCCGATCCTCAGCAGCGGTGGATGGGCCTGGGAAGTATGTATCCCAGTCCACTCCAGCAAGGCACGTGCCTGTGATCAATAATGGACCTGATAGGGTCACCTGCGAAGTCCCTTGAGTGAGATGCATCCCAAGGCTGTATGACGGCATGTCCGTCTCATGTAGGCCACCCGATAGATCAACAACAAAATCATCAGCAGGGGCCTCAACGCCCCCTTGTTGGGGACCACCTCCTCTCTGCCCGCCACCTCGTCTGGCACCCCCACCTCGTCGAGCACCACTACCTCGTGCGACACCCCTGCCTCGCTGGTACTGCCCTGGCTCCACATAATCAGGCGTGTGTCCCAAGCACTGATCCTCTCGGGCTCGCTGCAGTGTCCGGGAAGCCACCTCTACAAATTGCCGGATGTAATCATGCAAAACGGCCACAGGATCGACGACATGCTCCTGCATCTGCAGTCCCATCTGGTAGACTGTATGTAGTCCAATAGCCTGCACAAAATATAAAATATAAACCACATATATTGCACTAAGTGCACTAAGTTACAGTTATATAATTAATAATAATAGAAAACATACCAGGGCCTCGTGCCGCCCCGCGTATGGAACGTACTGACCGCCAGCCTGATGAATGGGATTCACGACAAAAAGTCGGGTAACGCGGCAGTACCAGGACGTATACATATGGATAGTCTCCGCCTGGATCTGTGTAGGTGGGGGCGGAATTAGGTGAGCTCGCTGGTCTCAAGTATGGACCTGCGTCGCTACCCATGCGCAGGTGGTACATTCGGAGGTAATGATGGTAGAGGTGGCTGAAACTGCAGGAACCGCTCCCAGGCCCAAACCTAACATAAAAAGTTGACGTAAGGTGTACGATAAATTCTAACTAGGTAGAATTGGAACTAATGAACAGATTATTCGAATATTTTGTCACCTGTAGAAGCGGCAAGAAACTACAAATGTCACTCTGGGTGACCATGCTTGCCCGACACATCTGCCTGTAC
The DNA here is from genome assembly GCA_005239525.1 of Nicotiana knightiana. Classification (NCBI taxonomy): domain Eukaryota; kingdom Viridiplantae; phylum Streptophyta; class Magnoliopsida; order Solanales; family Solanaceae; genus Nicotiana; species Nicotiana knightiana. The sequence continues at coordinate 12,502 of ML382346.1, read as the reverse complement.
ATGTCGGAGAGAACAACAACACCCCAGCTGTACATGGGTAAATCATCTAGCAGCTGAAGATGATGAAGAAATCGCAGGCTGACTAGGTTCCCTGAAGTGTCCGGGAACAAGATTCCCCCAAATATAAGAAGCAACAACAACTTTGTATACCGGTGAATATGTAGCTCGTCCGTATCGCCGGTGATGTCGGGGTGCAGTATCTCCAGGTGTTGTCTAATAGCTGTCAAACTCATCCGACTAGACCCCAACGATGCAGTCTCGCCCTGTGGCCTGAAACCCGTGAACTGCTGCAGCATGTCCAAATAATGCCCACATGCCATATATCTCATATGCTGAGGCAGTGCAACGGCCAGGCCATCAACGGACAGGCCATATAAAACCTCCACGTCCTGCAGCGTGATGGTGGCCTCGCCAATGGGCAGGTGGAAAGTGTGCGTCTCGGGTCGCCACCGCTCAATCAATACCTTGATCAAAGACCAGTCGAGCTATAACCGCCCGATCTCAAAAATCCTATAGAATCCCGTATCCTGCAGGCGCTGGACTACACGGGGATGGAGATATCTGTCCCTCATAAAATCCCACAGGACGTCCACTCTCCTAGCGCGGAGAGTCAGGGACAGTAACTCTCCCTCCCATACGTGGGCGGACCTATGATCGCCCTATAGCACTAATAGCTCATCGGAGTAAGGTCCGGGATTTATGTCCATGTCGTCAACTGTAAATTAATTCAACATTGATTGTATGTTTAATTTGTAAATTAAATAATTAAGTTTTAGTGTTATACAATATTTAATTGGACAAAGTATATACATATAGGTTCCAGGCTCGATATTTGAGGCCCAATAGCATCAAATCATGAATAATTATGTGTGTCAATTTCAATATTTTTATAATTTTGTGTTTTGTTTTATAAATTAAATTATTAATTCTTAATTATTTAATTGGACAAAATATATATATCTATGGGTTTCAGACTCGATATTTGAGGCCCAGTAGCACCAAACTATCATGCGTAATTATGTGTGTCAATTTCAATATTTTTATAATTTTGTGTGTTTATTTTATAAATTAAGTTATTAGTGTCAATTTCAATATTTTTATTTTGTGTGTTTGTTTTATAAATTAAATTATTAATTCTTTATTATTTAATTGGATAAATTATGTATATATATATCTATGGGTTCCAGGCTCGATATTTGAGGCCCAGTAGCACCAAACTATCATTAATAATTATTTGTTTCAATTTCAATATTTTTATAATTTTGTGTGTTTGTTTTATAAATTAAATTATTAATTCTTAAGTATTTAATTGGTCAGAATATATTTGAGGCCCAGTAGCACCAAACTATCATTAATAATTATTTGTTTCAATTTCAATATTTTTATAATTTTGTGTGTTTGTTTTATAAATTAAATTATTAATTCTTAAGTATTTAATTGGTCAGAATATATTTGAGGCCCAGTAGCACCAACCTATCATATTATCTTTCATCTATCAGTATAAGAGATACTTAAACTACATGGATTCTACGCTAAAATACTCTACATTTTACTACGCTAATAAATAATCTAAACTAAATATAAAAAATAAATACATTTTAATCACATAACATTCACGAAAATACATATAAAACAGTAAAGATATTAATTAACATTTTTAGTTTCCAATATAACACACTAGTTTCGAAATACTAGTTTCCAATATAACATACTAGTTTCGCAAACAAAAAACAAAACGACATGGAAACACATTCAAGTCAACTAATATGCAGTATTATATGAGTTTCGACATAAACTAAATCGGAATACCTCAATTTATGATTTTCGAAAAGTGGAGAAGTTAAATATTTAAGTCCAAAACGAAGAAACCACTACAATATAATGCTTTGCTAGGATGTGGGACCTATGCACTTGTCTTTTTCGTGACGGTTGGGACCCACTGTATTTTTTTGGAGGAAAAAAATGGGGGGGGGGGGAACCGCTGTTGGTGGGGGGATTTAAAGATGGAGTTTTCTATCGATTGGTGAAGAAGGGGACGATATAATAACATGTATAGCACGGTTATTTCATGCGCTATACATGTATAGCGCAGTTATTTCATGCGCTATATCTTTCCGTCAGATGGTGTCAGCATCACGCGGAAAAAATATGCGTTATGCATGTATAACACATGAATTAACCGCGCTATACCTTAACGGCTATAACACCATTAATGTATAGCGCAGTTTATTACCGCGTTATACATAGTTTGATACCTCTTTTTTTTTTTACACCTATTAATATCATACTTGTCCAAAAATTTAATAATTGGATTTCTCTCTCCGTGTATCACTCGGCTGTCACAGTTCGTACATGTTCCTTTGCACCATTTGAAGAGTCTGCACACAGTGTCCCTCAACAACACGACAAAACAGCCCTCTACTTTACCATTACCGATATCCCCAGTGTCGGACTGAGCACCATTTTTGTTTTTGCCTATAAAAGTGAAAAGCACTGCTACTATTGTCTACTCATACAGAGAATTGCATGAAAAAGTGAAAAGCAGCAGGGCGGAGCCACAATATATGTTATTGGTTCCACCGAGCTCAGTAATTTTGATCAAAATTTTATATTTGTCATAAAAACTTCATTAAATATATATATATATATATATATATATATATATATATATATATATATATATATATATATTCTTAATTTAAAATATAAAAGAACTATAATTTCAAACCCACTAACTTTAAATTCTGGTTCAGCCTCCCAAAATCAAAGCTACTATGCATACAGAGAAACAGAGAGAAATACGCATATTTTGATAAGTTGATGACACTTTTGAGCATTTAAGAAATTTCGAAAACTCAAGAAACATATAAAATATGATTTAATTTAAATTAAACTAATTCTTATCACTTATGCATGGGGAGACGGGCCCGTGAGAAGGAAGTGGAGATTAGCGCTAATGATCACGCTTATCTACAGCATATGAGCTAGTGCTACCAAAAGGCATGGTTGTACTCTGTTGCAGACTGTGAACAAAAATCCTAATTCCTCTCTGAATTCTCTCTATTCTTCTTCTTCGTCGTCGTTGAGATGGTTGACGAAAACAAGGAGACCACAACTACTGCCATGGAGATGAGGGAAATGCGTGCTCTAATCGGGAGGATATTCGGAGTATTCCGTGACAGATAGGACAAGTCTGATCAAGCGATTCTAGAGCTGAAGGAATCCGTTGAGTCGTTGAAGAATCAACAGAAAGGAAAAGGGGATTTCGAGCCCAAGAAATCTGCCCCGAATGCTTCCTCTGCTGCCGGCTATGGCAACTCATCTACGCTTCAGGTACAATACAAAACCCTATGGAGTTAAATTAAAACTCATCTTTTCACTCACCTTCGTCTCTAGATTTGAGTAATCTCCGAAATTCTCTATTGTGATGATTTGTAGTATTGGCTTTTTTGTGTGGATTGATATTTTAGGGACGCGGAAAAACCCTAACCTGAGATCCTGTAACTCCAGAGGAAGAAGAAATGGCGATATCATTTGACACTGTAGTAGAATATTCTAAGCCATACGAAGGTTGTTGTGTGACTGGGTACCATGGGAAACGACCCGTGAATATCCTAATTGGTTTAAGGGGAACTACACACAATTTTATTGATGAATCCTTTGCGGATAATTTAGGGTGTGACACATTTCTAATCAAACCGCGACCTGTTAGCTCAGCTTTTGGGAATATGGTAACCTCCAGAGCATGCAACAACTTTCAATTGTTAGTGCAAGGCGCCCTGTTTAGTGTGGATTTATATCTATTTCCATTGTCATCAAATTGTGACATGGTATTAGGAGGCGAATGGCTAAATACCATTGGTGGGAAATTTAAGATGGATTCTAAGGATATGGAGTTTTCTTTCCAAGGTAAGAAACTCTTTTTACCTTTCAACAAATCAGGTGAACGCAGTAAGTGCTAAGGGTGTTGACAAATTGGAAGTACTGAGGCCTCAAGTTTACCTGTTTTATAGCTTTTTCCTAATGGGGACTTTAGGTTTGATCTCTCTGCTCTCTCCTTAAAATCCCCTGCTATGTTTCTTAAGGATATGATTATGCTATTAAAACCACTAGTTTATGGTTTGTATTTACTATATTTTCCTAACAATTTTTCCACTATGTGAAAGTAAAGGAACTACATCCTTAGTTGATCATCTATCGATATTATATGTCATTTTGTGAGTTGGTTGTAGCAGCCTTGCTAGGTTATGCATTTCTTTGAATGTTTGCTTTTCTATCCCTCCCCTGCTTCCTGAGTTGTTGCAGTGTGATATGTCATTATTGCTATTGTAGATTAATTATTGGTAGGGATGGCAAGCGGGACGGGCGGGTTTTCACTTAACCCGCAAAATTGCAACATGCCCCGCCCCGCGTAGCAGTTGCACCCTTGTTCAACCGCCCCACATTCACATCGGCGTTCACCTGCCCCGCCCCACTGCATTATTATTTTTTTTTTCTTTCATTTTGTTAGTTTTAATTTTTTTTAATCTTGGCCGGAAATTTTTTACACTTTATTATAAAAAAAATTCACCATCAGTGCTAGTACATTTTTATCATATCCAATGGCCCTCTATTAAACAGAAATATCCAATATTCCAAGGGAGTGATAAGAAAATAGTAGTAATACGTCCATAGAACAAAAGGCCTTTCCAAGTCAAATCTAAATCAATTGAAGATAAAGAATAATGTTATGAAACAATAAAATAAGAAGAAGAATATCGCAGAGAAAAGTAGAGAGAGAATTCTTATTGAATTTTGGGATGAATTACAATGGAATAGGAACCCTTTATTTATAGGGAAAGAGTGATTTAGCCATCAAGTAAAATCTCTAAGATCTCTATAAAATATAGACATTCACCTTAAATAGAAATTTTTGGTATTTTTTCTGTGGTCCATATTTTTATTTTTCAGATATCAAGAAGAAATTAGAAAATTGAGTTTCCTTCTTTGATGAAGTTTTTAAACCCGCACTCGCACCCACATAAATTTTACTTTTTTTCCTTTTGACC
>ML382343.1:851-39009 GCA_005239525.1 Nicotiana knightiana | reverse complement strand
CCCCCCCCCCCCCCCTTTGACATCAATCAAAAAGGAAAGAAAAGCACACAGAACAATATGGGAGATAATATACATACTAATAAGGAGGTTAGGGCAGCATAAGTAGTGCCTTCAGCAGAGGCTTAACTAGTACAGACCCAAGCAAAAAATGTCCAAAAGACGCCATAAAAAAACATAAGAAAAATATTGCTTGTAATAGCATCACCGCCATTCACATTGACTTCTTCCCAGGAAGTACTTGAAGGTGTTGATCACTTTTGTGCAGAAGGAGTCATAGGAATTTTCAACATCTTTGACGAGTTTATCCATCTTTTCACTCATAGAATTGAAAGACCTGGTTCCTCGCCTCCGTGTGGCTCCTATGTCCATCCTGAGCTTGGCCATATCTGTACATGTCTCTTTGGTAACTTCTCTGGTTTTATCTACCTGTTCTTTCATCTCAACAAGTAGCAGCTTGACTCCATCAAGGTAATGCTGAATTTTGTTGAAGATTTTAAGAGGCAGTCGATTGAGAAACTGGTTGTTCTGTTTGGACTTCAACTGGCGCTGGAATAATTTCAACCTTGACTCGCTTAACCCATCCATCATCACCCAGAGTGTATCCCATCATTGATAAAGCAGTCTTATCATAAGTACTGGTAATGTACTTGGGTGAAAAAGGTGCCAAATCTACCTTCATGACTTCGAGAATATGGGAGATAAGAAGACCATAGGGTAGACATGCAACAGAGGAAGATATAGCCTTGATACTCTCAAGCATGTCATTATGAATCCACACAAACCAATCAAGACGTTTATTAATAACCATGCAGTAAAGAACAAAAACATCTCTAGTGGACAGAGAGCTAAGGGACCCAGTTCTGGGGAGGAGAGTAGTGACAATCATGTGGGCCAAGACACGATGTACAAATTTTAGATTCTTAGGTCCAATGTCAGAGTGATTATCAGACATAAAGATTTTTGCTTCATCAAAGGACACTTCAAAGTCTTTGGGCTAAGAATTTTGGACAAACACATCATACCCATAAAACTTGGTAAAAAAAATCTTTTCAAATTGGTAGGAGTCCAAAATAATTCTAGTCCTTAAAACCATAGATTCCAACTCATCTTTATCATTCACAAAGAGATTTTCATAAAACATCCTAACAGGTTCTTCATACATAGTGTTTCCAATAGTGTAAAACAGAGAGGAAAGGTGCTGAAAATCGAAAATAGCAGTCACATCACAATAAAGACTTTTCATAAGAGAGAGACTTACAGAGCATCCATAAGTCATGATTTTGACTTGTAGGACTCAAACCTTTCCTTTTCACTGGGACCATAGAAGATTAACTTGTCCTCAGGAACAAATTTCAAGTGTTCCACTTTACCCTTCTTGCATGCAGCCTTTTTGGGGGTTTGCTCCATGGGTCTCTTGCCTAGGGTTGTTCATTTGGATCGGATATCCGAAATCCAAACCGATCCATTCAATTTCGGATTTTGGATTTCGGATCGGATCGGATTTTGGATTGTGTTTTTAAAATTTTGGATTTCGGATCGGATTCGAATTGGTATATTTTAATCCGATCCGAAATCTGAAATTATTAGGCAATGTATAGATACTACACTTTAATTTCAGATAGTCAGTACTTCCTTTGCATCTTTCTCAAAGTTATTACCTTTACAATTGTTAGATTTAGCTATATTGGCACCATAATACTCTCATAATTGTATAAACATGAATTTTTCTTAATGCATTGCCTCTTTTACAAAGAAAATATACATATTAATTTGCAACTTTGAGGCTTAATAAGATCCGAAATCCGATCCGATCAGATCCAAACTTTAAAATCCGAATTCGGTATGATATAATTTGGATCGGATTCGGATTCGGATTGCATTTTCTAGAATCCGAAATGTGCTAAATCCGACCCGTGCACATCCCTACTTTTGCCGGATTTTTTCTGGCTAATGGGAGGATTTTCAGATGATTCTATGTTGTCATTGTCTATTCAAAGAAAATCTGAGTCAATAGATGACTTCACATTCATAGGTTCTTCGGTGTTAAGAGATGTTTGGAGCCTTCGACTGCGTCTGGTTGCAGAGGAGGGATTTCTTTTGGCCATGGGATGAAGGGTTGTTTGGAAGAGAATGAGGAGAGTACTGGATAAGGAGGGCTTTTATCTATGCTTTTGATGAGAGTGAAGAGACGCCTTGGTTAATGGAAGGCCAAGTTCAGATGGAATTGATGGTTCAGAAGTGACTGATCGGCGGTACTTGCAATAATTACACTTACACAGAAAAGTAATTAGGCCACATATAAGTAAGGAAATAAATATTCTAATATAAGGTAAAATATTTTAAATACTCAAGGAAATATTTGATTTACAAATTTGGCACAATGCCAATCTTTTTACGGAGAAGGCAAAATCTCTCTTCCAAAAGTGGTTTTGTAAAAATATCAACAAGCTGAGAATCAGTACTAATAAATTCTAAAACAATGTCACCTTTTGCAACATGGTCACGGATAAAATGATGTTTAATTTCTATATGCTTTGCTCTAGAATGATGCATAGAATTCTTTGATAAACAAATATCACTAGTATTGTAACAGAAAACAGGAGTAGATGTAAGATATAAATCATAGTCAAGAAGTTGATACATGATCCATAGAACTTGTGTGCAACCGCTTCCAACATCTAGGTATTCTGCCTCAGTCGTTGATAGTGCAACACAATTTTATTTCCTAATGTGCCAAAATACTAATGCATTTCCTAAGAATTGACATGTCCCACTGGTACTCTTCCTATCGATCTTGTCTCCTTCAAAGTCAGCATCTGAAAAGCCTCTTAGAGAAAAATTGTTAGAATGATCATACCATAGTCCCAGCTCAGATGAACCAATTAAATATTTGATAATTCGTTTAACAGCAGAAAGACGGGATTCCTTAGGAGACGACTGAAATCTAGCATACTTGCATACACTAAACATCATATCCGGTCGACTAGCAGTTAGGTATAATAGAGATCGAATCATTCCTATATACATGGTTTCATCAACCATTTGTCCGTTGCTATCTTCATCTAGCATCGTAGTTGGACTCATTGGAGTACCAATAGCCTTAGCATTTTCCATGCCAAACTTTTTGATAAGCTCCATAGTGTATTTGGTTTGGCTAATGAAAATCCCTTTAGGAGAATGCTTGATTTGAAGTCCAAGAAAGAAAGTCAGTTCTCCCATCATGTTTATTTCAAATTCTTCTTTCATGGAAAGAGCAAATTCTTCACAAAGAACAGAGTTAGGGCTACCAAAAATAATATCATCTACATAAATTTGAGTAATAAGATTACCTGAACTGGATTGCTTAATGAAAAGAGTAGTATCGATATTACCTCGTTTGAAACCTTGATTTAGAAGGAAGGAACTTAACCTTTCATACCATGCCCGAGGGGCTTGTTTGAGACCATACATGGCTTTAGTCAACTTGTATACATGATTGGGAAATGTGGTATTTGCAAAATCGCGTGGTTGCTTCACGTACACTTCTTCAGAAATATAACCATTAAGGAACACACTTTTAACGTCCATTTGAAATAGCTTGAATCCTTTGTGAGCGGTGAAAGCAAGTAGTATTCGAATGGATTCAATTCTTGCCACAGGCGCAAAGGTTTCATCATAGTCGATTCCTTCCTGTTGAGAATAACCTTGAGCCACCAATCTTGCTTTATTCTGAACAACTTGACCTGATTCATTCAATTTGTTTATGAAGATCCACTTAGTTCCAACAATAGAAGAGTTTTGCGGCTTTGGAACTAATTCCGATACTTTATTTCTTTCAAATTGATCTAATTCTTCTTTCATAACACTTATCCAATGAGAATCTTTCAGAGCTTCATCCACTTTCTTGGGCTCAATTTGAGAAATGAGAGCTACATGAGATTTGTTCTTTTGGGACCTCCTTGTAGTTATTCCCTCTTGTTGATCTCCTATAATGAATTTGTAAGGATATCCTGATTCATTTGGAGTATTTACTGGAGGCTCTCTTTCTTCGGTAGTCGACTGATCTGGTTGAGGTAGCTCAAGATCTTCTAGTGGTATTTCAATTGGTTGAACTTGTTGATCAACTGACTCATTTTGATGGTCCTTACCTACAATAACAGACTTTCGCGCATAAGAAATTTCCTCATCTTCAGGAATATGTTCATTCCTTGAGCGAAGGTTAGTATCAACAAAAATAACATGAATAAATTCTTCAATACATAAAGTTCTCTTATTATAAACTCTGTATGCTCTACTTGAAGGAGAGTAACCAAGAAATATACCTCATCACTCTTAGGATCAAACTTACCCATATTATCCTTTTCATTGTTGTGGATAAATCATTTGCATCCAAAAGGGTGAAAGTAGCTGATATTTGGTTTCTTACCATTCCACAGTTCATACGGGGTCTTTTTGAGAATTGGTCGAATCAGACATCTGTTGATGATGTGGCATGTTGTACTCACGGATTCTACCCAGAAATGATGAGGTAGAGAATTTTCCACAATCATGGTTCTTGCCATATCCTGCAGGGTTCTATTTTTATGTTCTACTACTCTATTTTGCTGAAGTGATCTTGGTGAAGAGAAATTGTGAGAGACTCCTTGATCGTTGCAGAAATTTTCAAAAGCTCTACTTTCAAATTCTCCTCCATGATCACTTCTAATAGTAGAGATGTAGTATCCCTTTTCTCGTTGAACCTTCTTACAGGAAACTTCAAATTTTTTTAGAGGATCATCTTTATGACTAATAAACATAACCTAGGCAAATCTAGATAAATCATCTACAATAACAAATGCATATTTCCTACCTCCTATGCAAGCAGTTCTAGTAGGGCCAAATAAATCCATATGCAGTAATTGAAAAGGTTTAGAGGCGGAAACAATATTTTTGACTTTGAAAGAAGAACACGTTTGTTTTCCTAGTTGACATGCATAACATATATGATCTTTTGAAAAATCCAGTTTTGGGAGACCAATAACAAGATCATGTTTAGACAGTTTTTGAATAGTATGCATACTAGCATGGCCAAGTTTTTTGTGCCAAACCCAAGGATCTTAATCATGGAAGTAAGAAAAATTTGATCCCTAAAGTTTTCTAAGTTTTTGATAGTGTAGACATTTCTGTCTCTATTACTTGAAAGAATGATCTTACGTGATTTGTCTTCTATAAACCAGCCATGTTTCTTAAAATGAACCTCATAATCGTTGTCACATAGTTGATTGATGCTGAGAAGATTATAGCCAAGTTCATCAACTAGGTAGGCTTCATCTGCATCACATGTTGAGCTTAAAGGAACTTTTCCAACACCAATTACATTTCCCTTGGATTTGTCTCCAAAAGTAACTGGTCCTCCATCTAGCTTAGTGACTGATTTGAATAATTGTTTGACCTGTCATATGTCTGGAACATGCGCTATCGAGGTACTATTTTCCTTTTCGATTCTTCTTGCGGTGTTCCAGCAAAACAAGATTACTTATTTTTAGGTACCCAAGCCTGCTTGGGTCCTGAATGGTTAGAGTGCTGAATGTTAGTTTGATTTGAAGATTTAGGTCTCCAGACCCATCTCCTGTTATCTTTGAACCTGCAATGATTTGAGATGTGACCTCTTTTACCATAATAGAAGCAAGATGAACTGTTAGAGTTACTAGCACCTCTTTCAGCTCTTTCTGTTCCTGCAATTGTTAGTACTATGACCATTTTTACCACAAAAGAAACAAGCAAGAATTTTCTATTTGTGATGAGCAGTTTGATTTGACTTGACTGAACTGTGACTTGTGGTCTTTTTCAATCCCTTCAATTGAAGCTTAAGTTCGTTTACTTCATCCTGTAGCATATCATGCTCAATTTCACATATATGTAAGAGCAATATCAACAAATTCTTGAAGTTCATAACAATTAGGGCTTAGAGGAGTACATACCTCACTAGTTCCTTTGTGTGACATGAGACAAGGTTCTCTTGAGTCGTCTTCCTCATCATTGCCGTCTGCCATCATTCCAAGTTCTCATGAATCTTCATTTTAACTTATGGCCATGAAACATATGTTAGCAATTCCTCGTGATCAGACTCTTCCCCATCACTCTAAGCTCCGAAAGTTTTCTTCTTTTGCATGTTTCTGCTGAGCTTCTTCGTTAGTTCAGGATAATCAGCTTGAATATGACCAAACTTTTCACATTCGTAGCACCTTCCATCATTTTTATCAGCTTTATTGCTTATCCTTCCTTTACTGAAGTTGGCCTTCCCTCTTCTGTTATTCCTGTTTCTTCTCATCATGCTAGTTACAACTTGAGAAAGCATCGCAATATTTTCATCTTGTTCTCCTCCTTCTTCCTCCTCTTGATTTTCTGGTTCTGCCACAGTTGCCTTGAAAGCAACAGTTTTCTTCTTCCCTTGAATTTGTCTATCCAAGTGAGTTTTCTCAAAAGTAATTAGATCACCTCTGAGTTCATCATAAGAAATTTTGTCCAGATCTTGACATTCCAAGGCGATGACCTTTGGCTGCCAAATAGTAGGTAAATTTCTGAGGATCTTTCTAACTTGTTCGCCACTTTTGATAGGTGTACTAATTGACTTGAGATCTCTAAGTATTTTGCTGAACCTGGAAAATATTTCTTCTACAGATTCACCATCCTTCATTTGAAATAACTCGTAGTCCCGAACCAAGAGATTTATCCTAGTTTCTTTCAATTTGTTGGTTCTTTCGTAAGTGAACTCCAGTTTGTCCCACATTTCTTTGGCATATTCACAACTTGATATCTTTTCATATTCTTCTCCAATGATAGCATTGCACAGTAGATTTTTTACTTTTGCATTAACAGTTATAACAACTGCTTGTTCATTAATGTAATCATCCAAATCAAGAGGATCAGTTGATACAATTACTTGACCGTTTGTATCTTTCTTAGGAGGGATTGGAAGATTTTCCTTTTTGATCACACACCATACTTTGATGTCATATGGCATAGTATAAGTTTACGCACTTTACAGTGAGAGAAATGCTGACCATTGAAGTAGGGAGGTCGAACTTGAGAGGTTCCTTATTGAAATAGAGCACCAACAACAGTGTTAGATCCCATGATCTTTTCCTCACTAGCAGTTAGGCAAAGATTGTGAGCCTTGCTCTGATACCAATTGAAAGTACAAGAGGAGGGGGGGGGGGGGGGGGTGAATTATTGGCTGTTTAAAAATTAGTCGACTAACAGAAGTATTAGTTGATTAACCACAATGCAGAATAAAAGTAAGCAGTAATGAAGAGTAAATAACACAACAATTTTATACTGGTTCGGTACCATTTTGGTGCTTACATCCAGTTTTCCTTGGGTCACAAGGGTTCCCTTAAGATCTTTGAAAGTGTTACAATATAGATGGTTTTAACTCGTTCACCACCAACGAAAAGTATCAATAATGAGTTCTGAATATTTGACACAACTCCCTTTTGTGTTCTAGATCTTCCTATCTTTTGAGACACTGATAACTAAGGATTACAGTGTTTAGGCTAAGAAGTACATATACTTAGAATACAATGTGTGTAGTTGCACAAGCCTTCTTCTTGATATTATCAGCCTTCTTATAGGAGAGAAAAGAGCCGTTTGGGTCTTGGACGAAATTAAAGGCACACGATCTTTTCAAAGGGATTTGACCCAAAGGGTGCCTCTTGAAATCCTGCTCCTTGAAGAGCCCAGATTCGATCATGACTTCCTTGTCACTAACTTGTATTGAGGAGCCATTTATGCCTGGAGTGAGCTTATTTCTGGACGGAGAATATTTGCTGGCAAGCTTCTTGATTGAGTATCCGTGATTGGCCGTCTGAACTCCTTTGATTGAGGTCGAATAAATTGGCTTCTCTTGATTGACCATTAATGTAGCAATCGTATCTTAAACAACATATTCATTCTTTCCTTATTGCTATTTCGAATCCTGCAGTCCATCGCATCTTGTTTAGCATCCTCATTCTTTCCCTTTTGTTAGTTCGAATCCTGCAATCCTGCGAATTTAACATAAGACAATATTGTCATCATTGAAACTTAAACTAAAACTTATCATAATTTATAAAAATTTATTATCCTGTTCAAACATAATATTTCATTCTTTATTCTTTCTTTCTAAGAACCACAATAACAAACTCAATATAATTTTAGAAGTGAGTTCTGGGAAGGGTAATGTATGCATAGACTTACCCCTACCTATACGTGGACTGTATCCAATAGACCCTTGGCTCAAGTAAAGATGAAAAAGAAGCATTAATAACAAGCAGTAACAACAACAAGATACCGAAAATAACCTCTCTGCCTTCCAGGATAGGGGTAAGGCTGTGTACATGTCACTCTTCCCAGACCCCACTTGTGGGAATTCACTGGGTTGGTTATTGTTGTTGTAGTAATAACAAGATAATAAGAAAACCGAAGCGAAAGATAGTAATAGAAACCTAAGAATAAGAAAATACAAACTAACACTAGTACTACTGGTATGGAGAAGAAAAATATTCAGACTACCTGATGTGTGGTTAGAATTCATGGTTTAACACGTTATGCACCTTACGTTTTATGTGCGTTAATGATAAAAATACACTTTGTATGTGCATAATGGAGTCTATTTCATGTGTAGGTAAATTGGAGATGGAAGCCGAGCTAAATAGATGCATAAACGTCAAAAATACGCGCAAGAGGCGAATAGGAGTGCACCGTGCTATAGCCGGGCGTTTGGGCTGTAAAGCCTGGTCATACCAGGCTATAGCTGGGCGTTTGGGCTATAAAGCCTGGTAGGACCAGGCGTTATCCAGGCCTTAGAGCCATAACGCCAGGCCTGGCCAGGCGTTATCCAGGCGTTTGGCCTGTAACGCCTGGCCCCTGATCTGGTCAAATCCGAGTTTTGAAGATTTTAAGTGTTTCCCGGTTGGAATTGAAGTCTCCTACACGTTTAGGATTTATCACAAACATATTAGACCCAAAAATACAACTTTGAGAGGAGAGGCCATTAGAGACAAGAGACGCCTGTGGAATACTACTCAGTGAAGCAAACCATTGATTTTTATAGCTTTTATTCCTTGCTTTGTAGTTTAATTATGCAAGTTATTTTGGGTTTGATTCTTATGAGCATGAGTAGCTAATTTCTTTAATCTAGGGTTTTGGTGGAACCCGTTGGGGATGAACTTATTGTGATATTAATATAGTTTTGATTGGTTGATTAAATCTATATTTGTTCAACTACGTTCTTCTTGTAGTTGATTGAAAGGGCTCTCAATTAGCTGTTCCTATTTATTATGTGTCTACTTGAGAGAGAGTGCATATTTAGGTAGTTGTTTGAACAACACCACTCTCAGAGTATAGACGAAAGTCATAACCGAGGGTTTAGAGGTTGGATTAGAGATAACGATACCTCGGGTGCAATCTAAAGTGAACTGTAATGCAATCTAGCTAGCGTAACTTGAGAGAGTGCGTCTAGTAAATTATCATAATTACTTGAGAGAGGTTTATGGTATATAAAGTGTTCGTGATTGATAGAGACAACTAATCAAGCTATATGAAGTATCCGAGAAGTAAGTTCACCGACGGGGGAAACCATAACCTTAGACTTTTATTACAATTGTTTACACCTTATTGTAGTTAATCTTTAGTTTTAATATTTTCATTCAGTTGTAATAGTTTAATCAACACCAAGTGAAAGTTTAGTATTCTGACAGCTTGCTTGATACATTAACTCCCTGTGAGATCGACTCTGGGCTTAATACCCCAGATTATATTTGCAACGCCCGTGTAGTCTTTTTATAAGACATAGTTGAGCGTGATCACTACCTATTACCCTTCTACCCTAATTCTTCATGCGCACCTTCCTATTAATGGTCATATTCTCGATAAACTAGAGCAGTGTCATATCTTGCTTAATCACCTCTTTCCAATAAATTTTTGGCCTACCTTTACATCTTCTGTGACCTACCAAGGTCAATCTCTCACACCTCTTTGTTGGAGCATCTGTGCCTCCCCTTCACATGCCCATACTATCTTAGTTTCGCTTCCTGCATCTTATCCTTCGGGGCAGCCACTATCACGTTGTCCCAAATAATTTCATTCGTAATCTTATTATTCTCTTCTAAACAAAGTAAACAACGATAAACAATGTCTCTATTTCCTCCCACTTGAAAAGTATATTTGCTTCATTTTTTCCCTTTTGCCGCAAGGAAATTGAGCATTTCATTTAACTAAAAGAGTCTTAAGAAAAATATTTCTGAGAATAAAGATAAAAAAAAAACACGTGCTTCAACAAGAAACACAGATTTCATTCAATCACCAAAAAGTCAATTTCATTCATCCCCACATCACAAATCTTTATACCGAATCAAAGCACAGAACCAATAGTAGATTCTACAATATTCCATTCTTACATGCACAACCAACACAAATTTCACAATCAGCAGAGAACAGTCCTCAAAAAACACTTAAATGAACTCAAAACAACCTTAGCAAAAACAATCAAGAACAAAAAGAAGAGGAAATTCAAAAAGGAAGCAACTTTCCAGTCCCTTTAATTTATCATCTGAAAATGCCCACCATTGATTTGAGCAGAACACCTCTATGTGTTACCCATTTGCCTCCTTTTCAACAAGGAACCAATATTCAATGTTCCCTTTCGAATTCATCTGTAAATTCATTTCTGTACAGTTTTAAGCCCAAACGGTTTCATTTCCTGAAACCATGTTCTTCACTAAGGGAAACCAAGAAACAGCAGACCCTTTTGAAAACACCAAATAAATCTCCTCAGAGCTTCAGATGGTTGCTTAATTTGAACCCCAAAAATGATGATGATGATTATGAGAGTGAGAGTGAGAGGGATAGTGGAGTAGGAGATGGTGATACTGCTATTAAAGGTACCATTTTGGCTGGTCTTTTGATTGTGGGTGTGGTTGGTGGATTTGGGACTCTTGGGTACATATACAAGGACCAGATCAATGCTTTCTTGAACCAGTTTTCTGGCTTTATTGAAGGTAATTTCATATGAATTTTCCAATAAGTTTTCCCACCTTTAATGGCATAGTGTCACGTTCTTAGTCTTGAACTAAGCGCACGTGCGGCATTTGCAAACTTCCTCACGATCTTGCATAACTTGCGCATGATCTTTCTATGCCAAGTCAACCTTACTACTCTAAAGACCGCTAAGGAAAAGTTAGAACACAGGAGAATTGACAAAGGAAACTTTTGTATTAGAGAACTTGATTGTTTTGCTTGATGAATTACAAATGAATGACCCCTTTATATACTAGTCTCCTAGGGGCTAGTAATTATATAATAATTATTGCACAAATCCCTTATTATTTACAAGTAAGACCCCTCTCTAGAATTCTGTACATAGCTAGAATCTTCCAAGAACTTTCCTAGCAAATCTATATGGTTCTAGGGTCTTCCTAGGGAAATCTCTGTATTTCTCTAAAACTTTCCTACAAGTTCTAGCCTCTTTCCTATGTAAGCTTCCATATGGAAAAAATATACGCCAAGTGGCATCAACGTGGCATGATGATGTAGCGGGTCATAACAATAGCACCAGTATTTGATCCTTGTTATATTGCCATTTACTTAAACAATTCTTGTTATTGTTCCTTCTTCTTTTTATTGATAAGTAACATTATTTTTGGTATTGGTATTGTCTTTCCCTTAGTGGTTGTGGATATTGGGTGTTGGATGCTAGGCACAACACCTAAAGTCGATAGCTGTGTTTTTTTTTCTTTTTCATTTTAATTGGTCGTAGTTTAAAGTTATTGTTATTAATCTGTATTGCTGTAAAATAAATAAAACAGTAAACTTTCTGAAAATACAGAAACAGAAAAGTTAGTAGAACTAGAACGTCAATTCTCTTCTGAAAATAGTATAAGAATAAACCGAGCCCACAGAATATATAGTGTGTCCTTAAGGAAATTATTCCCCTCAAGTACCCGAGGTTTTGGAATATATCCTCCCAGGATAGAACGATTTAACTCACCAGCTATCGGTACCAAAAACTCTGGTGATCGGCGAACCACTCGATGGTCGTAAAACACACTGGAATATTTTGTGCAGAAGAAGAAGAAGATCAGAAAATTTAGTAAGTAAAAATTCTGGGATTCAAGGCATATTAATCAATCAATCGATCTTTGACCATATCCGAAGGCGAAGCCGAGCCGAGGAGCGACGACGACGACGGCGACGGCGCGAGGCTTGCCTTCTTCTCAACTCTTCAAGAGCTAGAAGAAGAGCTTCTCAATATATACACATAGACTTTCTTTCCTTCTTCCAATGAGGGACAAAGTGCACTAATTCAAAATTTCACTTCCCTCCATTTCTTTTCCCACAATTTTCCATTCACTCTCTTTAAGCTACACTAAGCTTAAAATTAAGCTACACTAAGCTTAAAGACCAACAATCCCCCACATGAATGGGGAATGGCTATAAAATAAAGGAATGCACGGACGTGTGTGTGTTTTACATGCAAGAATTAATTGCATCTGGATAAGTAGGTTTCCCTTTGAACTTTCCGTAGTGAACTTATATCGGATATACTCGGTCAATCGGTAGATTTGATATCTTTGAACCGTCGAGCTTTGTTGTATACCTAGACAACATAAGTCACACAATCAATCCTTAACCATCTATGGTTCTCACGGTTATGTTCGTTTCAGCCATGAACACCGCCTGGTTTCATGAGTGCTTATAGAATGGGCCTTTACTTTCATTCCCTTGAAGCGGCTTACACTTCACACTCACATAGGTGATTCCTAAACGTGTAAACCTAAAAACACACTATCTGGTCATATCCTTCCAGACTTAGCAAATCATTAAAAAGCTTTAAGCTTTATTGACTCATCAAAAAGCCTTAATGCTTTACCTTTATTTCTGAACATTGTCTTCATCACGAGAATGGGTTGAGTTATTTGACAATGTTGAACCGTCATTCATAACTTTGTTTGATCTCTTTGAACCTAGCTCTTGGGATCTCCAGTCTGCTAGGTAGAGTTACCGCCATGATGACTTGTCCTAGGCCTTAACCCCATTCCCTTTGATGATCTTTCAACTGCCTCTCTAGATAGGCCTTTTGTAAGTGGATCCGACACGTTATCTCTTGACTTTACGTAGTCAATTGTGATAACACCACTAGAGAGTAGTTGTCTAACGGTATTATGTCTCCGTCGTATATGACGAGATTTTCCGTTATACATAACGCTCCCTGCCCTGCCTATTGCCGCTTGACTATCACAATGTATACAAATAGGTGCCAAAGGTTTGGGCCAAAATGGAATATCTTCCAAGAAATTCCGGAGCCATTCAGCTTCTTCACCGGCCTTATCTAAAGCTATGAATTCAGATTCCATTGTAGAACGGGCGATGCACGTTTGTTTGGATGATTTCCAAGACACTGCTCCACCCCCAATTGTGAAAACATATCCACTCGTGGATTTAACTTCAGATGATCCGGTGATCCAATTTGCATCACTATATCCCTCGATCACGGAGGGATATTTGTTATAATGCAAAGCATAGTTTTGGGTATGTTTCAGATACCCCAAAACTCGTTTCATTGCCATCCAATGTATGTGATTGGGATTACTTGTAAATCGACTCAGTTTGCTAATAGCACATGCTATATCTGGTCGCGTACAATTCATGATATACATCAAACTTCCCAATACTCTAGCATAGTCCAGTTGTGAGTCACTTTCACCTTCATTCTTTTGAAGTGCATAACTCACGTCAATTGGAGTCTTGGCAATTTTGAAATCCAAATACTTGAACTTGTCAAGTACTTTTTCAATGTAGTGAGACTGTGATAATGCTAGACCTTGTGGAGTTTTGTGAATTCTGATTCCTAAGATCACATCAGCAACTCCTAAGTCTTTCATATCGAATTTTCTAGCCAACATGCGCTTTGTAGCATTTATATCTGACATGCTTTTGCTCATTATCAACATGTCATCAACATATAAACAAACAATGACTTCATGACCTGGAGTGTTTTTAATGTAAACACATTTGTCGCACTCGTTGATTTTAAACCCACTTGCCAACATTGTTTGATCAAATTTGGCATGCCATTGTTTGGGTGCTTGTTTAAGTCCATAAAGCGACTTAACAAGTTTGCACACTTTCTTTTCTTTACCAGGAACCACAAAACCCTCAGGTTGTTCCATGTAAATCTCTTCCTCCAATTCTCCATTTAAGAAAGCTATTTAACATCCATTTGATAAATTTCAAGACCATACACGGCCGCTAATGCTACTAACATCCTAATAGATGTTATCCTCGTTACTGGTGAGTAAGTGTCCAAGTAATCAAGACCTTCCTTTTGTCTATAACCTTTGACAACAAGTCTTGCCTTATATTTGTCAATAGTGCCATCGGCTTTCATTTTCCGTTTAAAGATCCATTTCGAATCTAAAGGCTTATTTCCGGGAGGAAGATCAACCAATTCCATGTATGATTATCCAAAATTGATTGAATCTCACTATTGATTGCCTCTTTCCAAAACGTCGAATCAGAAGACGACATAGCTGCTTTAAAAGTTTGAGGTTCATTTTCAAGCAAGAATGTCACAAAATCTGGTCCAAAGGAAGTAGTTGTTCTTTGACTTTTGGTACGCCTTGGATCTTCTACACTTGGTGTATTTTCCTTTGGTTCTTCCCGAGGTCGTTTAGGTCTTTCACTTAACGACTCGCATTCAGTTTTATACGGATAAATGCTTTCAAAGAATTCAGCATTATCTGATTCCATTACCGTATTAACATGAATCTCGGGATTATCGGATTTATGGACCAAAAACCGACATGCTTTACTGTTTGTAGCATATCCAATGAAAATGCAATCTACTATTTTTGGTCCGATTTTAACCCTTTTAGGTAAAGGAACTTGTACCTTTGCTAGACACCCCCACACTTTGAAATATTTCAAGTTGGGTTTTCTTCCTTTCCATTTTTCATATGGAATAGATTGCGTTTTGCTGTGGGGTACTCTGTTGAGTATTCGGTTAGCTGTAAGGATAGCTTCCCCCACAAACTCTGCGGTAATCCGAAACTTATTAATAAAGAATTCATCATTTCCTTTAATGTCCGATTTTTTCTTTCCGCAATTCCGTTGGATTGAGGTGTGTAAGGTGCAGTAGTTTGATGGATAATTCCATATTCCGAACATATTTCTGCAAACGGAGATTCAGATTCTCCACCTCTATCACTTCTAATCATTTTGATCTTTTTATTCAATTGATTCTCCACTTCATTCTTGTATTGCTTAAATGCTTCAATTGCTTCATCCTTATTATTAAGCAAATATACATAACAATATCGAGTGCAGTCGTCAATAAAACNAATTAATTAACTTCCGAAATGTTTTATAATTGACATGTCCTAAACGAATATGCCATAAATCATTTGACTCCAACAAATAAGAAGAAGCTGGAATTTTATTCATACTATCAACAACAATTACATTGAGTTTGAAAAGGCTCTCCGTGAGGTAGCCTTTTCCGATATACATTTCATTCTTGCTCACAACAACTTTATCAGAAACAAATACACATTTGAATTCATTCTTCACAAGTAAAGAAGTAGAAACTAAATTCTTCCTAATAGTAAGAACATGAAGAACGTTGTTGAGCATTAACACCTTGCCGGAATCATCTTTAAGAATATCTTCCCATAAACTTATCTTGGCTGTTGAATTATTTCCCATGGAAATCTCTTCTTCGGGATCAACAGTAGAGTAAGTCGCAAATGCTTCTTTGACAGCACAAACATGTCAAGTGGCTCCGGAGTCAATCCACCACTCCTTCAGATTTCCAACTAAGTTGCATTCCGAAAGCATTGCACAAAGATCATCAATGTCATCATTCTTCTCTACTATGTTGGCCTGTCCCTTCTTCTTATCCTTTTTCGAGAGACGACAATCAGGGGCTTTGTGACCAACTCTTCCACAGTTGTTTCAGTTGCCCTTGAATTTTTTTTTTGTTCTGCTCCTTAGTCTGTCCAGAAGATCTCTTCCTCTTCTTACTTGGAACAGTCTCCTCAACGATATTAGCTCCATGATCGTTGAATTTTCACGAGAGTTCTTCTCGGCTGTTTTGTTGTCTTCCTCAATCTTGAGACGAATCACAAGATTTTCCAACTTCATTTCTTCGCGCTTGTGCTTAAGATAGTTATTGAAATCTCTCCACGAAGGAGGCAATTTTTCAATCATTGCAGCCACTTGAAATGCTTCATTCACGACCATACCTTCAGCATTAAGGTCGTGAAAAGTAAGTTGAAGCTCCTGAACTTGGGTTCCCACAGTTTTGCTGTCCATCATTTTATAGTCTAGAAACTTGGCAACCACAAATTTCTTCAAGCATGCATCTTCCGTCTTGTACTTCTTCTCAAGTACCTGCTTCCATGCTTCAACAATCATGAACTTCTCGTTGTCCGGCATGTCCGCAGCAGGCACCGGAGGTTCTTCACTAGTGAATTTCTGCATACCAAGTGTGGTAAGCCAGAAGGACATTCTTTGCTGCCATCCTTTGAAGTTGGCTCCAGAAAATTTCCCCGGGTTTGTCTGCCGATGGAACAACAGTCCGGCTTGACGAGGCTATCGTCGTTGCCGTAACAGTCGCAGAAGAATTTCCGTTATCAATTGCCATTTCTTACTGTCAACAACAGAAGAGTTCAATCAATGGCAAAACCAGAACAGTATACAATACTGTAATTAACAATAAACAGTATGTATAATAAATAAAAATCGAAGTTTTTATATACTGTTTCACAGAAAACGATGAAGTTTTTATATTCTTCAAATCGTTTTCTGAATTTCAAACTCTGATGAAGTTTTTATATCTTCAAATCAGAATAATAAAATTCAGAAGGAGTTGAAAACCACACAGGTTTTAATTTCCACAAACAGAATACAGAATATAATAAAAAAATAATTTTCTTAATATTGTTATTAATCTGTGTTGCTGTAAAATAAATAAAACAGTAAATTTTTTGAAAATACAGAAACAGGAAAGTAAGTAAAACTAGAACGTCAATTCTCTTCTGAAAATAGTATAAGAATAAACCGAGCCCACTGAATATGCAGTGTGTCCTTAAGGAAATTTTTCCCCTCAAGTACCCGAGGTTTTGGAATATATCCTCCCAGGATATAACGATTTAACTCACCAGCAAATCGGTACCAAAAACTCTGGTGATCGGCGAACCACTTGATGGTCGTAAAACAGATTGGAATATTTTGTGCAGAAGAAGAAGAAGAAGATCAGAAAATTTAGTAAGTAAAAATTCTGGGATTCAAGACATATTTATAGCCAATTTCGTACTGTTTCTGAAAAGGTTTTGCAATCTTTCAGAACAGCCATAGCTGTTGGAACAGGTGTGAGTATTGCGGGAAAATTAAAAACGGAACCAAACTTAAAATTAAGCTACACTAAGCTTAAGGACCAGTTGGAACAGGACCGTACCAGACCTTTGTCCAAAAAGAATAATCAATCAATCTTTGACCAAATCCGAAGCCGAAGCCGAAGCCGAGCGACGACGACGGCGCGAGGCTTGCCTTCTTCTCAAGTCTTTAAAAGCTAGAAGAAGAGCTTCTCTATATATACACATAGATTTTCTTTCCTTCTTCCAATGAGGGACAAAGTGAACTAATTCAAAATTTCACTTCCCTCCATTTCTTTTCTTACCATTTTCCATTCACTCTCTTTAAGCTACACCAAGCTTAAAATTAAGCTACACTAAGCTTAAGGACCAACAGTTATAATGTTGGTCGTTACAGAAAATATATCAAGATTGCATGAACCAGTTAAACTCTGAAGGTTGCAAAATTCCCAAGCCCGTCCATTTAGCCGATAATGGTTCAGGGTATTAAGCTCGTCTGAGGGAATGAGCTTTTTTCAACTGCTTTTTGGTACTAATGCTAGAAAAAATATAATGTAGACTATTGAAAGCAGAGAAGGATTAAGATGTGTATAAATGCTTTCTCAAAATACTTATTGCTTGACATCTGGGATAAGCAAATGGACTTTCTATGTAGGATACATGTAGCCCATTACAGTTATCAGATAAGTACTAGTGTTTGAGGTGGAACACATTCTCATTTTAAGAATGTGAGAGTTACCTTAAACAGTTGTACAGTTTCAAAAGGTTGCCGTTATTTAAAGCAGAAAAGTCAATCTGCTAATAACTGTTTAACAAAAATTAATTTGAGTCTGTATCCTTTTAATTTTAATCACATACTCAAGTCCAAATCCAAGTTCATCTATGGTGAAAAATAAGTCTGTTTCAATCATTACATGAATGGCCAAGTATTATTAAGAGGAAACGAGTAGACTAGACTCTAGAGGAGGACAAGTCGGCGCACAAAGCATCCCGCATTCACACAGGGTCCGGGGAAGGGCCTCACCCAGGGGGTGTGATGTATACAGCCTACCCTAATGCAAGAGTTAGTGTTTGTTTCCACGGTTCGAACCCGTGACCTATAAGTCAGACGGAGACAACTTTACCATTGCTCCAAGGCTCCTTGTCAAATGAGTAGACTAACACTTATATATTATCCCTCATCTGCATTTCTAACCTGGGATTCTTGTAATCCAACACATTATGAATTTTTAGTCGGGCGACTTGTTATGATAGTCAGACACCTTTCGCTGCCACTTTCTAGCTCTATCTAAATCAAGGGCAAGGAAATTGTAATGAGGAATGAACGTAAAGTGAATCAGCGGAAGATAGAAAGCCGTTGTTGATTTGCTTAAACTGTGAAAGATCCAAAAGTAATTGAGTTTTGAACTTCATGGAGCATAATAGTGAAAGTGATAGTTTTAAAATACTCCTGGAAACCTGTCAATCCAATCTGACTTAATGGTTTCACTGGTTAGTTGAGAGGTTTGTTTTACTGAATGATGATAAGCTTCTATTAGAAAATGTTAAATGAAAACCCTCATCCATTTGAATGTAGAGCTCTTGGCTTCTGACTCTACTCCTTTGTTAGTTTGACTTTAAAGCACCAAAGACCTTACTGCTAGAATGATTCACTGACCATTTTTGTTGTTGTTGCCTATACTAGACAGGGTATTCTTCTCTTGGATAGAATGAGCCTATTTAGCAAATTTCTATTTTTTGCCCTCTTCTCTTTTCCTCCTCCCCTTCTTGCCAAGTGTTACTGCTTTCCAATTCAAGGTTTCCTTATCTTCGTTGGCCTATTCGAAATGATTTGTCTTCTAAGTGGTTTTTGCTTTGATTCATAATATTCTGATAATCCCTGCTCCATAGTTTGGTTTTGGATGGCGTTTTTTGAACAAAACTGGAAGATCAAGAATGTGCTGAACTTTCATCAGTTTTATTACATGAAAAGTTTTTCTTTTAATTTTATATAGAAAAGTAAATTCAGCTTGACTGAGGATCCTCACACGGCAGGTTATGGAGCAGCTGGATACGCTCTCTTCGTTGCAGTTTATGCTGGGTTAGAAGTAAGAACTGTACTCTGTTTTTGTTGGCTTAAATCTTGCAAGAATTTCCAGCAACGCACTTGTTAGTGGCATACTGTCTTGTGGTGTGGAAACACTAGTAACTTATTGGATGTATAATATGATAGATGGTCCTTTCGCATCTTAAAGTCTTGCTTGCCTAGGTTTTCTTTTTCCGGCTTAGAAGGTGCTCATAGGAGGCTGGTACCATGTATTTTACACTTGCATTTTTGGCCCTTACTTGACCAATCTTCTAGTTCTTCTTCCAAACAGATTTAATGTCACAGGGTGTCATTTTTCAGAGTTTCTAAATTGGGCTGACTTTCACTGCAACACCTGTTGTAGATCCTTGCAATACCCGCCATTCCATTGACAATGTCAGCTGGTCTATTATTCGGCTCCATAACTGGAACTATCATTGTTTCCATTAGTGGAACGGTAAGCTGTTCATTTGGTTCAATAGTGGCATGATGATGTAGAATAAGTTCGCAAAAGTTTGATATGCATTCAGGTGGCTGCTAGTGTTGCGTTCTTGATTGCCAGATATTTTGCTCGTGAACGTATTCTTAAGCTGGTGGAAGGGAACAAGAAATTTCTTGCAATTGATAAAGCAATTGGAGAAAATGGTTTCAAAGTTGTTACCCTTCTCCGTTTGAGCCCTTTGCTTCCTTTTTCTCTTGGGAATTATCTGTATGGGCTGACTTCGGTCAAGTTTGTTCCATATGTTTTAGGAAGGTAAACTCAGTTTTCTATGTTTAGTTTTTTCTTCATCATTGGCTAATGTCAGATCTCTAATTTCGTTGTGCTTTCGACTCGTATTTCGCGTAAACTACTTACTTTGCTATCTGGCTTTGGCTTTATTGGTTCAGAGAGGAAACCAAGTTACAGCAATATTATGATGTGTGCTATTTATCAATAGAATTAGCTTGCTGATTAACCGTGTTCAAACTATCTACTGAAGGATGAAAAAAGCAGTGTCCAGTTATTTACCGTTTTCTGTTTTATCCATTTGTAAAGTGATACTGAAGTGTCTATAACCGTCATCTTTGATCTCCCGTTGATGTTTAGAGTTCGCAAAATTTGTTGAAGAAATTATTTTTATAGAACAGATCATAATCTTGTGGAAATAGCCTTTTATATACATTTCTTTATGTTGATAGAGGTATCATGTGAAGGTATTGCAATGCTCTGGCTACTGAAAAGTTGCAGTTTGTGCCAACTTCATTTAGGGCATCAAAACCTTTTGCGTAGGACTGTCTTTTAACTTGTCTGGCATGCTCTTCGTCTTGATAAAATCTTATCTTTGTATATAGTTGGCTAGGAATGCTTCCTGGAACATGGGCGTACGTGAGTGCAGGTGCATTTGGCCGCGCATTTATTGTGAGTTTTCCTTCTTTTTTTTAAAAAAAAAATCTTGTCGTTCTTAGTTGTATACCGTGTCCCTTCTTATCGTCAGTTATGACTCTGTGATTCTATTTTCTCAATCCTGCAGTGGAAGTTGCAGATTCTTGTTAAGAGAAGTTGGCAAAGTAAATTTTGGGTGATAATAACTTTACATGGTGTTCACTTTCCAAGTTATAGTAGTTTCTGTCTACTAGAAACAGTACAAACTGCTTTGTTGAATGACATAGTGCAAGTTGCAATCTCTGTACAGACAAGGCATGTGTATGATTTATTCATGACAAGTTAATAGTAGTTGCATAATTAAGAACCAACTATTAGTTTTCTAATCCAGTCTGTAATTGAAGAAAACAAAAATGATGTTCTGGGCATCTGCGATCCAAACAAATTTTGACTTGTGCTATTTGGCAATGGTCTTTTTCCCTTCTGACAAGAAGTAGTTCTTCATCTGGTGCTAATTCGTATTGGATTCAGATGTTGTAGTTCTTGGCCTTACTATTCTCCGAAATTAATTCCTTTTAAGCTGTATTCAGTTGGGAAGTTTCTGATTTACATTTTAGTGTGAAAAAGAAGTAAATCATTATAAGCTCACTAGATCTTACTTTTCTTGATTTCCAGCAAGAGGAATCTGAAATTGGTCTAGGGGGAGGAAACCAACAGCTATTGACCCTTGGAATAGGTTTATTGTTTACAGCAGTTGCTGCAGCCTATGTAACACGGCTTGCTAAGGTAACACAGATCATTTCCGATCCTTTTACATTATACTCGTACTGAACTTATATTCGGATACTTGCATATGTTTAAGCGTGCTTTTCCGCTTCTATCCTGAAAGGACGACAGGTATGGTTGATTGTCACTTGCTTGTTCTTTGTTGAATGCAGGATGCTATGAAGGATATTGAGTAGACAGCAGAATTAGTTTTGCCTTAACCAATTAGAATTTACGTGCTCTTTGTCAACAAGCACAACTGGCTCGTGTAAGTGGAGATATACATAGTTGATAAAATCAGATAGGAAAAGTTCAATTATTTTTAACTGTATAGTTTCCTTGTTCTGATGCTTCGTATGGAAGCGCCAGTTTGCTTATTTCCTCCTTTATCTTTCTCTTTCTCCCAACGCATTTCAGTATAAACAGAATGAACATGAAGCAAGAGAAGATTTTTACCCTATAACTGTGCTGAATGTTGTAGCTCAACGGCGATGCTGTCAATTCTGTTTTACTATTATTTTTTTTTTCTTCTCTGTTTTCTCTTCTTCTGTGAATAAAATGCAAGGTATTCTATGTAACTGTTGGAAAAATTGGTTATGGAGAATAAGAATTAGCTTGAGGCGGGCACTGTCCTTGAAGATATTTCGCCCACACAGTGATATATAAATTAGGCGTATCCCCCAGGATTCAACAAGCTCTTCCGATTATTAAACTGAGAACAGGACTAGTAGAAAACTCAAGAAGAAAACCCAACATATAGGAGGAAAAGATGATTCAGAAAGTTGTATTAGAAAGTGTGTCTTTAGCTCTCCAAAGACCATGTTTATATAGGTGTTGCTCCAACGACTAGATAAGGGCTAGTTCGGTTCTATTAATTGTGAAATAACTTACTAAATAATAAGTAAATGTAATGATTTTTCAAAGAGAAAAGATTTTCCAAGTGAAGATGAACATTACCTTTTGAGATATCACTAATTTTCCAATAATCCCCCACATATCTCAAAAGGGATATAAAACTATTGTTGAAAAATTAGTGATATCTCAAACGGTAATGTCCATCTTGGTTTAGGAAAACCTTTCTCTTTGAAACATTATTTACATCTACTTATTATTTAGTAAGTTATTTTACAATTAATAGAGTCAAACTAGCCGTTGGAGCAACACCTATATAAACATAGTCTTTGAAGAGCTAAAGACACACTCTCTAATACAACTTTCTGAATCATCTTTTTCCTTCTATATCCTGGGTTTCTTTCTTGAGTTTTCTGCTAGTTTTGTTCCAAGTTTAATAATTGGAAGAGCTTGTTGAATCCTGCGGAATACGCCTAATTTATTTATCATTGTGTGGGCGAAATATCCTTAAAGACAGTATCCTTGACACGCCTCAAGCTAATTCATATTCTCCATAACCAATTTTTCCTAACATATACTACACTACTAAGTGCAGAACAAGACAGATAGTTCAGATTAATCAATTACATCTACATTTCTGTAGAATAATGTTGTCAAAAAACGAGCAGTAATTATGAGGAGAGAAACTTAGAAATTAACATCAAGCACAAGTCAAAGGGAGATGATGGCATAAAAGGAACCATATATAAGTGCTGTATCTTTAATTACTGCCCAGTTTCGATTGGAATGTTCCTACTAATCACATTTCTAACCCGAAATCCATAGGGATATTATTCAGACGTACAACGGTTTAAATTTTATGAGTTCAATATTTGAGATTTTTGGTATTGAATTTATTGTCAATTTTTGTAAATTTATATTGGTGACCTTCAAATCTTAAGCTCACCAAATAGAAGATACCCCAAATAGAAGACGGCAAATTTTGTTCATGTCCTTTACAATTTTCTAAAATATTATACATCTAACTGTTTTATATAAAGACCTTTTTATATATATCTGCTGGTTGGAATTTGGGAGGACATCAATTTAAAATTAAAGGCATATCATCTGCTTCAAGTTGTTTAGGTCTTAATTATATCAGCAAATAATCCCTTTATCTCTCTCTCTCTCTCTTTGTCCAAAGATACTAAAATTTTATAGTCAAAAAGGAGTTGGTACACTTGTATAAAATAAATAAAAGACAAGCCTTATTGTAATGCAACGTTAATATTAACGACGATATATATAACAATAACACCAGAACATTAATATATGAATTATAGATCTTGAGAAAGATCATCACAACCATATTCAGCTTAAGAATCAGAAATTTAAATAACCACTAAATTAAATCTCAAACGATGCGAAATCTTGGAAGAAGCTGACAAGTAATCTACGTCCCGACATTATACATATGATAAACGTCATCTATGCAATTTTTTTTAGCTTAACTAAATGTGTTTTTTTTAAAATTGAAGATTATTAATGCTGATAAATAGAATTGTTAACAATTTGCGAAAACAATTATAATTAAGAGGGAAAACAAAAGAAAGAATCCTTTTTTGCATCCTCTAATACTTCCTCTACATTTCCTACAAAGTTTTTTTTCCTTTTCTTTTTCAGACGTGGATATATAATAAACCTAAGGGCATACAACTTGAATAATGTGGCAAATTAAATTTTGACCATTTAATCTCCTTCAAGTTGTTTAGTTCTTAATATATATCAACAAATAATCCTTAAGGGTAGATCTTTACTTTTAGTCACAAAGACATAAAATTTTCGAGTCAAAAGGAGTTGGTACTCTTAAAATTAAGGATAATCTAAGGATATCCCATACTGAAATGATCCGAAAAATGGCTATATATTCACAATGATGCCAACTAATTAATAATAAAAAGCAGATTAAACAAACCCAATAAATCTCAAAAAATGGAAAATCTTGGAAGAGATCCGAGAAGTAATACATCAAGATGCTGTATATCTTAGGCATCATCAATCTATTCTGATAGACCAACTGAATCTATTTTTAAAATTGAAGATAACTGCTAACAAATAAAGCTATTAACATTTTTTGTGAAATATTAAGAGAGAAAACAAAAGGAATAAAAAATATTGGGAGCCAACTTTGAGGCAGCTTAAGAAATATAGTCTTATATTATTCTTCAATTTACTAATTTCACTTATTATGAATAATTATATCTAATTAAATGATTGATCTAGTAGTATAATGTATACTCCTTCCGCTTCAAAAAGATTGTCTTAGTTTAACTTGATACAAACTTTAATACAGAAGAGAAAACTTTTGAGGTATGAGGTAACCATAACATTTGTGTTATTGTAAAACTTTTGAAACTTGTTGTCTGAATCCTACCATAGCATTTGTATGGTTATAAATGCTTATTAGTAAAATTTTTTTGAAAGGTATCAATTTTTTTTAAATAAACTAATAAGGAAATATTGTCAATCTGTTTGAAACGGATGGAATATATTTTTTACACGGCCAGTGTGCAGATGTTAATACTCCATTAGCGTCAATTTATCTATCTTAAATTACTTTTTTTAATTTGTTTAAAAAGGAACACCACTTTTTTTTAGATGTAAAACATTTTTAGTTCCATCATTTTCATTTTACACTTATGCAAGGATTGTTAAATGGAGATTAGTAGTATCAAATTATTAGTAATAATACAGAGATTATTTTTTTCATCAAATATTTGATTCTTTTGTATTAAAAACAAGATATGCATGGTGTTGACCGGATGATGATGGGTCTGAGAAAAGACAAAGGTTAATTTTATCTTTTAATCCAAATTACATATTTCAAATCAAGATAGGTACACTACTGTTGCTAAACCATTTGCATTATGAAAAATATCCCTGTATATAATTTATAACAAACCAATAATAAAAATATTTCCTCGCTTTTCATCCTCAACTATATATCTTTTTCAATCAGCATGTAAAGCAAGGAATTATTTCCTTCAACTTCTAGTAAGGACTACACGCCATCCATAAGAAAAAGACTGTTCACACGTTAGGGTCAGTTTCTATATAGAATATATAAGAAAACAATTTCTCCATTTTGAATTGGAAAAATCTACAGCTGAAAAAATTCAAAGCTAGCGTTCGTTTTCTCTTGACAATATTTCTCTTTTTCTCTTCTGCTTTTGTAAATTTAGCCATGGAAAATGCAAGCTTTAATAATCTTGAAAATACAGCTGGTGGAGAAGAAACTTTTGAATTTAAGAATTTACTCTCTGAAATGTTCACATCTTTCCCTAGTCATCAAAATCCAAGCAGTTCTTCATTAATGGAAATTCCGAAAATTGCTTTTTCTTCTTCTCCTAATTCTTCTTCTTCTTCTTCTTCGCCTAACATTATTTCATTTGGAAATTCAGAATCTAATTTTCCAGGGGATGAAATAGATTATGATATGATATCTGAAAAGGTCATAAGCTTGTCTTCATCACCAACTAAGAGGATTTGTAGAAGTCCTTTGCAATCTCAAGATCATCTTTTGGCCGAAAGAAAACGCCGAGAAAGATTTACCCAACTTTTTGCTGTCTTGGCCAAAAGTATACCTGGCCTCAAGAAGGTATTTATACTTTTAAAAATGAAGTCTATCTTTATAAGTTACTAGTACAATTAGGTTTAAAGTAGTTCTATACTGTACTTTTTCAATAGATGTATGGTTTCTGTAATCTGTTCTTTTTGTAAACGAAACCAAATCCATACGTATAGGGTAAAGTAATATATATCTTAGAACTCATGATTTATGTTATTTCATGTTCTTGATAAATTTAAGGAAGCCTTGAAACAACTGTAAAGTTGTCTTCGTGTGACATATAGGTCTGTGGATAGGTTGTCTACATCACACCACTTAAAGTGCGGCCTTTTCACGGACCCTGCATGAATGGGGATGCTTTGCTTATCGGGATACCCTTTTCATATTCTTAATAGATTAATACTCCATTGGATCTATGTTTTGAAATTGAGGAAGTTATTCCAAGCTTATAATCTTTGAGAAAAGAATTGGAGAGAGTGGGTTGTTCCCTTTATTTTTCACTGCTTTAATTTGCCTCTTCTTTTCTTCAATGGCATACTAATGAACACAAAATAATCAAGAAATACCAACTATAACTAAAAGTAACATAGTTTACTGCTTATTTTAAATTCTTCCATCTCTATGGGTATATGTTGAAAGGGAGCCTGGGAGTAACGATAAAGTTGTCTCCGTGTGATCTATATATATAGGTCACGGGTTCGAGCCGTATTGCTTGCATTAGGGTAGGCTGCCTACATCACCCCATTAGGGTGCGATCCTTCGTGTGAACGCGTAATGCTTCGTGCACTGGGCTGTCTTTTATTTTTATTTTATTTTATGGGATTTATGGCTAACCTAACACTTGAAGTATCTTTGTAAATTTGCTTGATCAGTTGGACAAAGCTTCAATTCTTGAAGATTCAATCAAGTACATAGGAGAACTTCAAGGACGTGTTAGGGATTTAGAGGAAGCTGGGACAACAAAGAGTAGAAACTTGATTGAATCAACTTCCACAATACAAAAACAGTATCCTTTGGCTGCTACTACATCTGATGACAACTCTTTTCTTGCTAAGAATTTTGATGAATCCAAACCTGATCAGAATGATATCAAGGTTCAAATTCTAGACAAGAATATACTCATAGGAATCCATTGCAGTAAGGAAATGAGGAGTATTTTCACAATAATTGCTGGAATAATGGAAAAGCTACATCTTACTATTCACCACATTAGAGTTACACCATCCAATCATACTGCTCTTCATTATATCTCCGTTTTTGCTGAGGTAATTTCTCACTGCTTTATTTTTTTTTGTAGCTATCAAACGTGATTATATATATATTCCAAATTTCCTATGAAGGCATTTCACTTTTATATATATTAGCTTTTCTTCAACTGACAAGGTGAGTTTTTAATTATTTTGTGCTTATGCAGATTAAACCTTTCTTATTCGAACACAGTAATATAGGCAAGGGAAAAAAAGTAGTTTTCTAATTAACTTTTAAAGCTTTGATTTTTCTCATAGGGTATTAAGTAATGGAATATTTCTTTTGTGGAGAGTAGGGTGTTGTTCATAGGTCGGGTTGGTTTGGATTTTTTTAATTACCAAACCAATCCAATGATGTCGGAGTTTTAAATTTATAAACCAAACAAAACCAACAAAGTCGGGTTTTTCAATCTCGAGTTTTCAGTTTATTTTACGGGGTTTCGGGGGTTTTTTCCTATAAAGTCTTCATAGCACAAAATATGTAATTTGTACTCCAAATATTTCTTTAGTCCTAGTAAGATACAACTATATAATATATTTTTGAGGAAAATAACACAATAATATGAGATAACTCATATCATTATACTAAAATATTCAATAACAAAGATAATAAAATTGCATAAAATAAATACTGCTAATTAGTAAGCCATAATAAAAATTAACATAATCTAAAAATACTATATAGCTCATTCTAAGATAAGTACGCTAATACGTACTATTGATTACATAAATAAGTACTAAAGAAAAAGATAAACTGAGTTATGCATTTTCATTATAAATCAATACAACAACAAATTAAACCTAGTGTAATCTCACATGTGGGGTCTGGGGAGGGTAATGTGTACACATACCTTACCTCTACCTTGTTAAGGCAAAGATGTTGTTTTCACTAGTCCCTCGGCTCAAGGAACAGTGAAAATAAAATAACAAGCAGTAGCAACAACAATGCAATAGAAGCAAATGGCATAACATGTAATAATAAAGAACCAAGAATAAAAGACATACAAAAATACTACTAGTACTATTGGTAAGACTAAGAGATACTAGCGACTGCCTGTCATCCTTCCACCCTAATTCTCGATCTCCACCCTTTACTATAGAGGGTCATGTTCTCGGTAAGCTGGAGCAATAGCATGTCCTGCCTAATCACCTCACCCAAATACTTCTTAGGCCTACCCCTACCGTTCCTTAGACCCGCTATGGTCAACCTCTCACACCTCCTGACCGGGGCATTTATGTCTCTCCTCTGCACGTGCACGAACCATCTCAGCTTCGATTCTCGCAATTTTTCCTCCACCGATGCAACACCCACTTTTTTCTAATAACTTCATTCATAATCTTGTCTTTCCTGGTATGCTCAAACATCCATCTCAACATCCTCATCTCAGCTACCTTCATCTTCTGGACATGAGACTTTCTTGACGGGCCAACACTCCGCTCCATACAACATATAGTTGGTCTAACCACACTCCATAGAATGTACCTTTAAGTCTTGTTGGCACAATTATAAACCAATGTAAAACTAAAAACTAGATATCCAACACTATCATTCCTAATGTTGAATTGAATTTCTTTTGTTAGCATTAGTATTGATTTGAACTTTGTTTGAGTTACTACACTATAAAATTTATTTACCATTCAAGAATGTTAAGTCCAAACTTGAAATAGTACGTTAAAAGATAAAACTGTAAAAAAGTTTAAGAAATATTTATAAATTACTTTACAATAAATATTTCTATGTATAAAATATTTTTAAAAATTATATAAATGTACTATCGGGTTGGTTTAGTTTCGGTTTGACCTTTTTTAGTTAAAATCAAATCAAACCAATTTCCAATAAACCAAATAACAATTGTTTTTTTTTTTTTTTTTTCTGGTCTCACTCAAATAATCGATTTGGTGCGATTTATTGGTTTTATTTGTACACCCCCAATTGGTTGGCAATACTTTGTCAAATTATATTACATGATAACCAAAATGGCTTCGCTAAAGTTGTCAAGCCTCAAATGAACTACTAATAATATGTATGACATTCAATTCGTTCTTGCAGATTGATCAAAATGTTGATATTAGAGTGCAGGATGTTGAAAACGCATTCAAGTTAGCTCTTCCTAGTACATCAAATATGCCAGGCTTGGCAGACTAATCAGACTTTCCAAACTTTCTCTTATGTTCAATTTAGTTACTCTATATTCGACTTTGTTTGAAATTAGGAGAATAATTGGACCCGAATTCATGCTTTATATACTGCAGTTGTCTTTTGAGCCAAGAATGTTGTTGTACGGACATATGGTTGAGCAATAAAATTTCTTGAGCCATTATCTGTTTTCGAGCTTTTGAGACCAATGTTATTTATAGCCTGTTTAATCTAGCTTCAAAAGGACTTTTTTTGGTAAAAGAAATTTATTTACCGAAGCAATATGTACAGGTTTAAAACAAAATTGGTGAAAATTTATCAAAAGTGTTTCAAAAAAATACTTTAGGAAAATAATTTCTGTTTAGCTAATCAATTTGAAAACCATTTAAAACAGCAATTTATGCTTGGCCAAGATTCCAAAAGTGCTTATGAATAAAGGCAGCTACATTTTAGAGCGTTTTCTGCATCAAATACTTAATTAATGGTAGACACAGCGGCTCGGATTCTTGGTTTAGCAGCTAGGGTTTTTTTGTTAGAATTGGTTGTTTGTTGTAAAATAAGAATAGTAATCAATTACTTTGATATTGTTATGAAACAATAAAGAACAAGAACAATATTGCAGAGAAAGAGAGAGAGAAAATTCTTATTGAATTTTTGGGATGATTTACAATGGGCTAAGACCCCTCTATTTATAGGGGAAAAATGACTTAGCCACAAAATAGAACTCTTTAAAAGATAGACATTCACTCTAAATAGAGTTCTATTTATAATACTCCCCCTTGAATGTCTATTCAACAAATAATGTGTCTCGTTAAAACCTTAACTAAAATAAAACCCAATGGGAAAATTTTTTTCTAGAAAAGGGAAAAGAGTACACATGTTTAGAAATGCGTCTTTTTGGTTGCCTCATTAAAAACCTTGCAAGGAAAACCCAGTGGGACAAAACCTTGTAAGGGAAAAAGAGTGCAACGCGCATTAACTCCCCCTGATGAGAGCATCAATTCACATCCTTGAACCTTCGCATCCCGATCTTGTACACTAGCTTCTTGAAGGTTGACGTTGGTAGAGATTTTGTGAACAAATCAGCCATATTATCACTTGAACGAATCTGTTGCACATTAATATCACCATTCTTTTGAAGATCATGTGTGAAGAATAACTTTGGTGAAATATGCTTTGTCCTATCTCCTTTTATGAATCCTCCCTTCAATTGTGCTATGCATGCTGCATTGTCTTCATACAAAATCGTGGGTAGTTTGTCACACTTCAAACCACATTTGTCTCGAATAAGATGTATTATAGACCTCAACCACACACATTCTCGACTTGCTTCATGAATAACAATTATCTCTGCATGATTAGATGAAGTAGCCACGACCGATTGTTTAGTCGATCGCCAAGATATGACAGTGCCTCCACAGGTAAACACATAACCTGTTTGAGATCGGGTCTTATGTGGATCAGATAAATACCCAGCATCGGCATAACCAACAAGATCAGGACTGCAATTATTGCCATAAAATAAGCTCATATCGGTAGTTCCTTTTAGATACCGTAATATGTGCTTGATTCCATTCTAATGTCTCCTTGTAGGAACAGAGCTATATCTTGCTAAGACATTAACTGAAAAAGTTATGCTAGGCCTTGTAGTGTTGGCAAGATACATTAGTGCACCAATTGCATTAAGATATGGTACTTCAGGACCAAGTAGCTCTTCATTCTCTTCTCGAGGTCGGAATGGATCCTTATTCACATCAAGTGATCGAACAACCATCAGAGTACTTAATGGATGTGCTCCATCCATGTAAAACCGTTTCAGTACCTTTTCTATGTAGGTAGATTGATGCACAAAAATCCCGTTTGCCAAATGTTCAATTTGCAAACCAAGACATAATTTTGTCTTTCCGAGATCTTTCATCTCGAATTCTTTCTTTAAATAATCAATTGCCTTTTGGAGTTCTATAGGAGTTCCAATAAGGTTTATGTCATCAACATATACGGCAAGTACAACAAATTCCGATGTTGTTTTCTTTATAAAAACACATGGACAAATGACATCATTTATATAACCTTCCTTTAATAAGTACTCACTAAGACGATTATACCACATACGTCCTGATTGCTTTAGACCATACAAAGATCTTTGCAATTTGATTGAAAATATTTCCCGGGACTTTGAATTATGTGCATTAGGCATTTTAAATCCCTTAGGAATTTTCGTGTATATCTCATTATCAAGTGAGCCATAAAGGTAGGCGGTAACCACATCCATTAAATGCATGTCAAGCTTTTCATGGACAACAAAACTAATGAGATAACGGAACGTTATAACATCCATAACGGGTGAATATGTCTCTTCATAATTGACACCAGACCTTTGTGAAAATCCTTGTGTAACAAGGCGTGCCTTATATATTTGTACCTCATTTTTCTCATTCCTATTGCATACAAAGACCCATTTATAGCCAACAAGCTTAACACCATTAGGTGTTTGGACTACAGGCTCAAAAACTTCACGTTTCACAAGTGAATTCAACTCTGATTGGATTGCTTCTTGCCATTTTGGACAATCATGTCTTTGTCGACATTCTCCAACAGATTGAGGTTCAATATCCTCACTATTTTGCATAATGCTAGATGCAACATTATATGCAAAGCCATAATCCACCACTATACTACTCGATTCAAATTTTTCTCAATATCGATTGGATTTATTGATAGTTCCTTATTATCTTGAGTCGCGGACTCAATGGTTTCTTCATGAATCTCAGAATTTATTAAATCGTGGATTTCTTCGTGAGATTCTTTCGTAGTGTCACTTTGATAATTTATTTTCCTTTTTCTAGGAATTCGATCCTTAGAACCTAATGGTCTGCCACGTTATAGGCGTGCTTTTGACTCATTAGCTATGACACTAGAAGATTGTCCAATAGGGACATCAATACGGATTGGAACATTCTCAGCAGGGATATGTGATTTTGTTATCCTTTTCAAATCCGTAAATGCGTCTGGCATTTGATTTGCTATTCTTTGCAAATGAATAATCTTTTGCACCTCTTTTTCACAAATAGAGGTACGTGGATCAAGATGAGATAATGATGGATTTTTCCACAAAATTTTTCGTTTGGTTTCACCAATTTCTCCCCCTAATTTTGGGAAAAGTGTCTCATCAAATCGACAGTCTGCAAATCTAGCAGTGAATAAATCCCCTGTTAATGTTTCAAGATAGCGAATAATGGAGGGCGACTCAAACCCAACATATATTCCTAACCTTCTTTGGGGACCCATTTTGGTGCGATATGGCGGTGCTACATGCACATATATTGCCCGTCCAAAAATTCTTAAATGGGATATATTAGGTTCATGACCCAAAACTAATTGCCACGGGGAATATTTATGATAATTTGTCAGTCTGATACGAACTAGCATTGCTTCATGTAAAATAGTGTGACCCCAAACAGAAGTGGGCAGCCTCGTTTCATGAGTAACGGTCTTTCTATCAATTGCAGACGTTTAAGTAAAGACTCAGCAAGGCCATTTTGAGTGTGAACATGAGCTATATGATGTTTCACTTTTATCCCAGTTGATAAGCAATAATTATTAAATACTTGGGATGAAAACTCAGCAGCATTATCAAGTCTAATAGACTTAATTGGATTATCGAGGAATTGCGCTCGTAATCGAATTATTTGTGCCATTATTTTGCAAATACGAGGTTGCGAGATGACAATAGGCACACATGAGACCATCTAGAGGATGCATCTATTAAGACCATAAAATATCTGAACGACCCACCAGGGGGGTGAATAGGTCCACAAATGTCCCCTTGTATACATTCCAAAAATGCAGGGGACTCAATCCCAGCCTTTGTTGGTGATGGTCTTATAATTAACTTGCCTTGATAACAAGAAGTGCAAGAAATTCATTATTTAAAAGAATCTTTAATTCTATAATGGATGCCCATTTGAGTTTTCTGTAATTCGTCTCATCATAATTGATCCAGTGTGTCTCAATCGATCATGCCAAAGTACAAAAGTATTGGAATCAGTAACCTTATGGTTTACAATAGAATGTGCTTCAATTGCACTAATTCTTGTCCAATACAGGCCACAAGATAAAGATGAGAACTTCTCAATAACCCTCTTTTGGCCAGAGACATTCTTGGTAATGATGAGATATTCAAGNGGGTGAATAGGTCCACAAATGTCCCCTTGTATACGTTCCAAAAACGCAGGGGACTCAATCCCAACCTTTGTTGGTGATGGTCTTATAATTAACTTGCCTTGATAACAAGAAGTGCAAGAAAATTCATTATTTAAAAGAATCTTTAAATTCTTTAATGGATGCCCATTTGAGTTTTCTATAATTCGTCTCATCATAATTGATCCAGGGTGTCCCAATCGATCATGCCAAAGTACAAAAGTATTGGAATCAGTAACCTTATGGTTTACAATAGAATGTGCTTCAATTGCACTAATTCTTGTCCAATACAGGCCACAAGATAAAGATGAGAACTTCTCAATAACCCTCTTTTGGCCAGAGACATTCTTGGTAATGATGAGATATTCAAGATTATTCTCATCCATTGTCTCAATATGATATCCATTTCGGCGGATATCTTTAAAACTCAACAAGTTCCTCTTGGGCTTGGAGGAGAACATTGCATTCTCTATGATAAGTATTGTTCGCTTAGGCAGAGTTATAGTAGCTTTTTCAGAGCCTTTAATTAATTTACTACTACCAGAAATTGTAGTAACATCTGCCTTACACATACTTAAATGAGAGAAATATTTCTTCTCTTTGAATATTGTATGTGTCATACATGAATCAACTAAGAAAATATTTTTATAATTGAATTTTGATCCAAGTTTGTTTTGTGAGATATCCATATTTTCTTCCCATGGTTTGACATACAAAAGAAATATACAAATAAAGATTAGTATTTTCAGAGAAAAAAAAAATTCTTTTATAATATCAACTGTATTTTTGTTTTAGTACGTGCACGTTGTTATGGGAAAATTGTACATGGCTATAAAAGTAGTTTTCCAACTTATGATGTATACATGGATACCCAGTGAATGATTTTGTCAAATACGACAATCAAGAGAACAACGTGATATGTTTTAAAGTGGTAGATAATTTATTTAGATTGCCTGACAGTATAATGACACTATATAGTAGCATATTAGTCATATTAGGTAATGTATTAAAACCATTAGGTGCTGACGAAATAACAGATGATTCTAGAATTACATTCTGCTAAAACGAACTAACTTTATTTATAAAATAAATAATACTAATTGATACTAATGACTACTCATGTAAAAACTGTGATTACATGATGTTTATTCATTAACTACTACGAATAGGCAAAAATAAAGATTAAACTACTCAATCATCTTTAACCACAGATCCATCACTGATCAAGTGGTCTATTTTTCCATCAGGGCGCTCAAAGAATTCTGTCACATCTAAGTGGGTGATGTCAAATTCATTGTCATAGACAAAATTAGCTTCAGGGCTTTATTCTTTATAGATGCTTGATAAAGCTCAACCAAATGTCTTGGTACACGATAAATATTTTTGCCCAATGGCCTTTTCCACCGCAACGATAACATTCAGTCTCTGAACCATTTGCCTTTGGCTTCTCATATTTCCCTTTCCACTTTTGGTGGTTATTTTTCTTTGGGGGATGATTAACACCAGGAAAATTTCTTTCTTGTCCACGGCCACTACCACGACCACGACCACGACCATTAATAGGGCCACGACCTTTCTCACGTTTGGCATAATGGGAATACATTTCATTCACTTCAGGCAATGGTGTAGACCCAGTGGGTCGATTTTCGTGATTTCTCATGAGCAAGTCATTATTTCGCTCAGCCACAAGGAGAAGAGAAATCAACTCTGAGTACTTCTTGAAACCTTTCTCTCGGTATTGCTGTTGCAAGACCATATTGGAAGCATGAAACGTTGTAAACGTTTTTTCAAGCATATCATAATCAGTGATAGTATCTCCACAGAGTTTCAATTTAGAAGTAGTTCTGAACATCGCAGAATTATATTTAGAAACAAACTTAAAGTCTTGGAGCCTCAGATGAGCCCAATCATATTGTGCTTGTGGAAGAGTGACCAACTTTAAGTTATCATATCTTTCCTTTAAGCCATTCCACAAAACAAGTGGATCATTGACTGTGAGATATTCTATTTTCAACCCTTCATCAAGGTGATGGCGCAAGAAAATCAAGGCCTTAGCACAGTCTTGGGTAAATGCTTTATTTTTATCATTAATGGCGTCTCCAAGACCCATCGCATCTAAATGGATTTCAGCATCCAACATCATGTCATATAGTTCTTGCCCGAAATTTCAAGGGCAACAAACTTTCTTTTCATAATGTCAGTCATAATTAAAAGAAAAGGTGAGGAGAAAAATTATACCTTAATCTTCTCAAAGAGCTTCTTGAGAAGGTAGAATCTCGTGCTGATAACGTGTTATGAAACAATAAAGAACAAGAACAATATTGCAGAGAAAGAGAGAGAAAATTCTTATTGAATTTTTGGGATGATTTACAATGGGCTAAGACCCCTCTATTTATAGGGGAAAAATGACTTAGCCACAAAGTAGAACTCTTTAAAAGATAGACATTCACTTTAAATAGAGTTCTATTTATAACAGGTATCAAGTTGTTTACTAGGGAGACAAAATTTTTTTTTGCTCCTATAAATAAAATAGGTTTCACCTCATTTGTAACACAAAAAAATTTGTAACAAAATTTGTCTAAATATCTTTGTCCATTCTCTTGTTTCACTTTCATTTTAACCATAACTTTTATATTATTTTTATAACATTATTGGTTTGTTATTCTGTTTTCAGAAAATGAAATTAACAACTATTTTTGGAAAAAGCAAATCAATCTTCTGTTTACTAAAGTACGTCTAGTGCTTCTCCTAATTATCAATTCTTCCTCACTCGTCAAGCGTTATAGCCAAGTGGCATGAGTGAAAGTTTTCCCCTCAATAGGTTAGAATTTAATAACCATTATATTGGCTAAAATGGGCTCTCACGATTTTCTCCAAAATATCTTATATCATTAATAGACGAGAACTGAGAAAGACAAAAGCGTAGAGAAGGCCGAGCTAGAGAAAGGAAAAGATCAGGAAAGAGGGGACAATGAACAACAACCAAAATCAAACGAGCAAAACGACCATGTGGAGATGACAAAGTAGAGGAGTAACACTTCAACGGAACATCAGACAAAGGTAGCAGAAACAAGCAGAAATAGAAGGAAGAAAAACAAAACAAAGAAAATGCCAAAAAAGAAGAGTATAGTTCTGTTCAAACCACGTGCTAACAAATATCTTGATCAACAGCAACCTACTTGATCGATGGTTGGAGAAAATCAACATGAGCTAGCAATTACTCAATGTAGAGATGCTGCTGGGGGATCCTCAGAAGGTCCAATCCAGAACAACAACCTGGAACAAACTTATGTAAGCAACATTGAGGATAATCGAGCAAACGAAAACATGGAGAATATAGAAGATCAACAAGCCAAGAATTGTACACACGAGGTATTATCAGAGGAAGATCAATCTATCAGCTTGACTTCAGAGATCAAAAATCAAAAAGCTATTGATATTTGTGTGGATCTAAACTGGGATCCTACAATAGACCAGAAACAAATTCCTAGATGTAATAAACAAGAAAACAACAAACAAGTGGGGTGAAGAAATCAGCACGACATCTAAAACTAATGATGGTGAAGATGAGGTTTCCTCTGAAATCCATAGCAAAGATGCTACTTTTATCACAAAAGGTAGAAGCAGGAATAGGAAAACTGTATGAAACCAAAAACTGCAAAGGGACTCAATAGAGGAAAAGGAGGACTCTTTCCAGATATAGGAAAAATATGGATCATCTATGAATAGAGGACGAAACAGAAGCAGGAAAATAGGAGGACAAACTAAGAACAACATCTCTTCTACTAACAAAGGAAGAGAAAACAAACAAAACGCCTCCCCCCTCACCCAATGATTAGTACGATCTTTTGGAATATCAGAGGGGTGAGATCCAAAAAGGCTATTCACAGACTCAAACAACTTATCAACATCAACAAGGTGGTTTTTGTGGCAATATTTGAACCCTTTGTTGATATGAGTAAGATTGAAGGCTACAAGAAATTCCTAGGCTTTCATCACTGCCTTGCAAACACTAATGGAAAGATCCGGTGCTTTTGGAACTATTTGGATCATACTGAAGTGTTGGAAGACAATGAACAACATATTACTCTTAACCTTAAAGACCATGTTGCTGACACAGGAACCTTTATCACGGCAGTATACACAAAGTGCACTGCTGGGGAGAGATGGGTACTGTGGGATAGCATTCTTGACATGAATAACATGATTGATGGACCATGGTGTATTGGATGCGACTTTAATGTTATAATGGATCCTGAAGAAAAAATAGGCGGCAGACCACACAGAGCCCATGTTATCGCTTCTGTGTTAAAACTCAGAAAATCAGAAGAACTGTTAGAAGAAACAGAAAATATATATAAACGATAAATAATATTCCGAGTCCACAATTTCCTTGTGTGTCCTTAAGGAATTTTAACCCCCTCACAAGTTGCCAAGGTAATGGATTAAATCCTCCCAGGATGAAACGGAATAACCTTCCTGCAACAGTGGCAATACCAACTGCAGGATACCAACAAACTCAAAGAACGGAGCAAGATCACACTTACGAA
>ML382342.1:0-44683 GCA_005239525.1 Nicotiana knightiana | reverse complement strand
TTTGATTTTATGTGTTTCTTACTGCTTAGACTTGATTTATTTTCATTACTACTAAGTTGGCATGCTCACATTGCTCCCTACCCCCCTGTGTGCACATGGTATCTTATACCGAGCGTTAGTCATCTATTTCCGTGCGTAGCCGGAGTCGGGACATAGAGCTAGCTGTTCAGCGTCCGCAGCATCTCTGTTTTCCCTTTCTTATTTTGCACCAAGTTCTTAATTCCGAGGTTTTGTATTATAATAGTAGACTTTTTGATATATTTCTTAGATTCTCATGACATGTTGACTTCGGATCTTGGGGATGGTTTTAGACTGTTTAACTGCTTGTTTTTCTTAATGGATTCAATAACTTTATATATACATTTATGAAATGTTGAAAATTAGTCGGGATTTTGGAAAGAAACTCTAAATACGTGACTGTTGGCTAGAATAGTTCCATGATAGGCCCCATCGGGGCCGGTTTAGGATTTGGGGTCGTGACACTTAAAGTGTAGGCCAAATCAAAATTTTCATCCCTAAATTCCTTGTTTTGGATGTAGAAATCCATGGGGATACATGATATGTAATAAAAATCAAGTTAGGAATACTTTCTCTCATGATTTGGGTTAAATACATCTCCAACATTGCCTTGGTGTGATCTCCAAGCCTCAAAATATTGAAAATGAGCTAAAAATCCCAAAATTAGGCATTAAATCCAATTGTCATGCCTCCTTCTTAGTGATCACGGTCACCCACCTTGCATGATTGTACCTTGCGCTATCGTAGCCATGAAGCTCCACGATTTTGAGCTTATTTTCACAATGTTTTAGACATGGAGAGTAGACAAGGGTAATTTCGGAGATGTATTTAGCCCAAATCATGAGATTAAGTGTTCCTAATTTGATTTTGATTACATATCATGAATCCTCATGGATTTCTACATCCAAAACAAGGAATTAAGAGATGAAATTAGCGATTTGGCGTACACTTTAAGATATTGTATTTTTGAAATTTAGGTGCCGATTTGTACTCGATTTTGGAATCTAATTAGATTTTGGGATTCGACAAGTTATGAGTCATCTGATTGTTGTATTGGTTCAAGATTTCAGGCAAGCGGGCCCGAGTTGACTTCTGGAGATTTATTCAAAGATCGAGACTTTGTTGATTGGGATTACTCTATATGTCATTCGTTGACTTCCTTCGTTGATGTGTTTCTAGAATTGAGTAGGTTAGACGTGATTACTCAAGGAAATACGATTTTGGAGTTTTGGACTAGCCCAGATAAGGTAAGTGTCTTGCCTAGTTTCGGTTGAGGGAATATTTCCTACTAATTGATGTTGTTTTCTACATGCAAGGTTGACATGTATATGAGATGATGAGCATATGTACATGTATCACGTATCCATGCTCG
The DNA here is from genome assembly GCA_005239525.1 of Nicotiana knightiana. Taxonomy (NCBI): domain Eukaryota; kingdom Viridiplantae; phylum Streptophyta; class Magnoliopsida; order Solanales; family Solanaceae; genus Nicotiana; species Nicotiana knightiana. Next base: position 43,293 of record ML382342.1, on the reverse strand, counting down.
GAGTCGATTCTAGATTACTTTATACCTTGTTTGGTTGTGTGTTACTACTAAATTCTATGTGTTATTCAGTTAATTAATAACGTGAGCATGATAAATCTTGATAGGGATAATGTTAAGGCTATTGGATGCGTATTTTTAACACAATGAACTATATTGAGATTGATGCCATACTTTCCATGGAGGTATCCATAACATATGGACACGTAGTCGTACATATTGTTCTTGTATTGTGCCTTCATTTTAATGTGTGTGTCACGCCCCGAACCTGGGGAGGTATGGCTGTCACCCGGTGCCGTGTTGTCCCGACCGAACTAATCTGTAACTCATGATCCTTCGACCAAAACTAGAACATCCATAGTTCGAGTTAGCCGGGCTCATTCCTTTTGTCTACTATAAGGGCTCGTCAAACTGATTGTCTATACCTATAGTCACGAATGCAACGTCCCAAACAAAAGGACGTTAGTACGAACAATGTACTGTGTATGTAAGGCAGAACTGAAACATAACAATAAGTCAATATTAATTATAGACATATAAGAATCAACCTGAATCTTTGAAGTGCCACCGTATATGCATACTTATTATACTTACATATATATACAATGCCTCTCTTTTAGACTATTATCCATATCATATGATGCATGACTACCTAACTGATAAGCGAAAACTGCCCGACCGGCCGTAGCGCAGTGGTAAATACATGACTTCCCTACCAGCCGTAGCTCGGTGGAAAACTTATAACTGCCCAACTGGCCATAGCTAGGTGGTAAATGTGTAACTGCTCAACCGACCATAGCTCGATGGTAAATGTATAAGCATGACTTCCCAATCGGTGGTAAATAATGATACATAACTGCCCAATCGGTGGTAACTGCCCGACCGACCATAGCACGGTGATAAATGCATGAATATGCATGTACATGTATCACTATATTATAAACATTAACATCTCTATCATACACCTCAATAGGGAACTAGATACATACTTAGACATGCTTGAATATCACTTTATAGGAATGAATAACGTAGATATCCTTAACTGCTAAGAGTAGAACCACTTATGGAATATCATTACGTTTATGTATCATTACTTAGATCATACCAAAATAAGGAAAGATTAGCCTTAACATACCTGGACACCTTCTCTTTAAAATCCCTCGTCATACAAGGAAACCAATATGTTCCTGGCCATATTGCATCATACAAAGATGAATACCAGAAATAAAGCTTAAAACATCTGTACACAAGCTGATCCAAGTGGAAGTTTACCAAAGCTAATTCATATATCCTGATACACCAACATAAATGACTAGCGACAAAGTAGAAGACCATGCGTAACACTAACTATGATTTGGTTAACCAATGAATCAGCAAAATCAACAACATGAAACAATATTAATTTCACATCCAAGAAATTCCCTTAAGGCAAACATTCAAATGCTGAATAAGCTGTGGTGACAACTAAAGACAGTGAGACTAGACAAAATACGGTTTATACCCAATTGTAAACCCTTTCTATAACTTCCCCATATGAACTATGATATGGATTGAAAGAGGGAAGATCTATGATGTTTGTCAAAATAAGAAGAGTGGAAACAACCATCAATAATCTGGAAAGTGAACGAAGAGACAAAATCTCAAGGTTGTGTCTCTCTTAAAGTTTTATCTAAAAAGTAGGCCACGTGTTATCTAGTTTGGTTGCCCAAAATGAAGAGTCACCAATTTGGAATTGTTGGGGCTGCCACGTTAAGGGAATGTTAAGCTTATCCAACAATGGTAATTAATTGGCTAATTAGGTAATACCCCGCTACCTAGTAACTAACCAAATACCCGCATAATTTAGAATTATCTCAAATTACTTAAAATTCTATTTATTTTTTATATACTTTATACACCCTACTATCATGGTTATGTGGTACCATATAAAATCAATACATACATTATTATTTAAAACATCTATGTAAAAAAACATATTTTTTCTCAACTTTTAACTTCCCTAATCTCATATAAAGAGTACAAATTTTCGTACGCTTAATTCTTAAAATGGTATAAAGATAACCTTCTTTTCTTGTGTAAAAATAATTTCTATCTTTACAATAAAGAAAATCTCATGAACTTTCACATATTATGTGTATAATTTAAAGCATATTAGAAAGTAGTAATATTAATAACTATATAAATTTATACTTTTCAATTATTTTTATAAAAATGTTCCACTCAAAATACCATATCAAATGTATATAAAGGTATCAATGTTGCTAAACTTACGGGCTCTTACAATATTATAGTCACAAATCTCTATAATCTCATGAATGGTATTAATCCCTTCAAGCTCATATGGATTATTACGACTTACACTAATATTAAAGTACAACATGTAACATCCTTCCCCACATTAGAAACATTCATCCTTGAATGTTAACTCTTAGAGATTTAATTTATTTTTTTACTAGTTTGTCCTCTGTAAATTAAACTAAAACCCAAACTATATCTGAAGTCTCGACATTCACAACCTTTTTTACTTGAGTATGTCATATATTTTTCACCTTTACCACTTCAACTTTACCTCTACCTTTCAATATCCCATCGTACCTTCTGTAGCTTTCATAACCTTTCTTTCACATAGGTAGAAATTACATCTACTCCTTAAAGCTCTACTGTGATAGCACCTCTGGTGCATAAAAAATTCGGTGGAAGCTTTATATTGACTACTTACGACTCAACTCTATGGAACGATCTATAAACAAAATAAGGGTAACATTTCCTAAATGCCCTATAGCCTCTCAATAATAAATGTGGCGCGCAACACACCCATAAATGAGACTCTACTAGGCATGTCTTTCTAGACATCCTAGGACACGGTCCGCTCTGATGCCACTTTGTCACGCCCTGAACTTGGAGAGGTGTGGCTGGCAACAGGTGTTGTACAAGGACACGGTCCGCTCTTATAAATGTATAAGCATGACTGCACAACAGGTATAAGCATGATTGCACGACCCGGCCGATTGTTCTGTGAGATTTACCCTGTGTCCCCCATTTCTGCATTTGTCTCATATTGCTAGCCTATTTTTTTTGTGCTGGGTCAGTTGGTTTGGGGGCCGGAGTGGTCATGGTGAAAATTGAGGCATTTAGTCTCTTAAAGTAGCGTAATAGTTGAAAAAGACAACTGAGAGTTGACTTATTGGTGAACGAACTTAGAATGTGGATTTTAACGGCTCGGATAGCTTCGTTAGGTGATTTGGGACTCAGGAGTGTGTTCGAAATGAAGTGGTGATGTCCAGTGTAGAATTAGGCTTGAATTGGCGAAAACTAGTTTTGGGCGATTTCCGGTCGGCAGTGAAAATAGGCAATCGGGGTTGGAATGGGATTCCGGAAGTTGAAAAAGGTCTGTAATGTCATTTTGGGTATGTGTGCAAAATTTCAGGCCAGTCGGAGGTGTTTTGGTTGGTTTCGGTGTAGTTGGCGAAATTTGGAAGTTTCAAAGTTCATAGGCTTGCATTTTATGTAAGTTTGGTGTTTTCTTGTTGTTTTTGGTGTTTCAAAGGCTCGACTAAGTTGAAATAATTCTATGGGGTGTGTTGGTATGTTTGGTTGGGGCCCCGAGGGGCTCGGGATTGATTTCGGATGGTTGGCGGAGTTTTGAACATGGAAATTTCAGCAAATAGTTGCTAGTGTAAGTTTCTGGTGTTGGCCGCACCTGTGGATGGGTAGCCGCAGGTGCGATGTCGCAGGTACGAAAGGCCATCTGCAGGTGTAAAAGCAGGCTAGGCAGGGGAAATCCGCAGGTGCGAAGAGATGGCCGCACCTGCGAAGCCACAAGTGCGGGTCCGCAAGTGCGACTAAGTGTCCGTAGGTGCGGAAATGCTAGGCAGAACAGTATAAAAGAGACCTCCGTGAAATTTTATTCATTCCTCCATTTTTGCATGCAGCTGGAGCTCTTGTGAAGGAAAATTGAAGAGGGAATTCTTTGTTCTTCAGTGAAGATAAGTTCTCGGGTTATTAAAATTGTTTCTATGCTATTTTGTTCGGATAAGGCTTGTAAATTGGAGGATTAAAGTAGGAAAAGGTAGGGAAGAATGGGTGGAGGATTGGAAAATTCTTTTGGCAATTCGGGTAGGCAATTGTGGTCCGATTGTGATGTTTTTGGTATTAGTAGAATCGTGGGGGGAAGAGGTTTCTAATGATGTGAAATTTATCGAATTCTGAGACGTGGGCCTGGGGCTCGGGTTTGGCCGAATTTCGAGATTCTTGTATAATTTTATAGTTTCGATTGGGTTGTGTTCCTTTAGTATAAATTAATGATGTTAAACTGGTTTTGGCTAGATTCAGAGCAATCGGGAGACAATTTGAGGGCAAGAGCATAGCGGACGAGTGTTGTGGCCCGGTAGAGGTAAGTAATGGTTATAAATCTTGTCCTGAGGATATGAAACCCCGGACTATGTATTTCTCACTGATTTTCGAATGGAGCACATGTAGGATGAAGAGTATGTGGCGTACATTGATTTTTTGGATTTGGACTAGGTCCACTCCGCGGAAACTAACGAGTTGCATATTTTACTGAAAACCTTATGTTAAATTATGTTCTAAAGATTGTTGAAATATTTGGGCTATAAGTCGTGTTTGGGGCCTCGTGCCGATCTGTTTATACCCCCTTGGGGGATTTTTACCGCTGTTTTTCCTCACTATTTATTGATGATTTCACTCAGCCACATTGTGATTACTGTTTTTGAAACTCAGCCTGATTTACACTACTTTGAGATTTAAAAATGATGTTTTGGGTCGAGTACCCTGTTTTACTGATTCACCCGAGGGGCTATTTGAGAGGTTCTGATGAGTGAGGCCGAGGGCCTGATTGTGAGGATATGATACCCACGAGGTGGCTTGATATTAGCGCTTGGGCTGAAGGAGCCCCTCCGGAGTCTGCACACACCCCCAGTGAGCGCACCGAGTGTCGAGTGCCGAGTGCCGAGTGAAGAGTGATTGGGAGGCATGAGTGACTGTGTGGTGTTGAGTGACTATTACGAGTGATGGTGAGGTATGCCGAGGGGCTGATTATGAGTGACTGTGAGGCATGCCCGAGGGGCTGATTATGAAACATGTTTTTGCCCGAGGGGCTACTTATGATTTTACTACTTTCACTCTGAAGTTATGAAATATGTTTTTCCCGAGGGGCCTCTATATGATTCATTTCATTTTCATACTAAATCCTTCAGTTTGAAGTTGTTAAAAATATGCATTCTTCAGAGGACTTTTTTGAAGTTGGTTTTAAGGTATGATGACTTCATATATATATATGTTTATACTATTGGAAAGAAAGGTTGTGCATATTGTGAATTGATGACATTGATTTCTATGTGATTTCTTGCCACTTAGACTTGATTTATTTTCATTACCACTGAGTTGGCGTACTCACATTACTCCTTGCACCCCTGTGTGCAGATTCAGGTGCAGATATCGAGCATTAGCTATCTTTTCCATGCGGATCCAGAGTGCGGGATATAGAGGTAGATGTTCAGCATCCGCATCAATCTCTGTTTTCCTTTATCGTTGTATCTAGCTATTTATTCAGAGGTTTTGTATTATAATAGTATACCTTTGGCTTATTTTCCTTAGATGCTCAGGACATGTTGGCTCTGGGTTTTGGAGTTGGTGGCACTATTTATTTGCCTAATGAATTTAGTAAACTCTATATATTTTATGAAATGCTTGAAATTTGATTGGGAAATTGGAAGAAATTGTGAACATGGGATTATGGCTAGCCTAGTTCCAGGATAGGCCCCATCACAGTCGGTTTAGGATTTGGGGTCGTGACAGTTTGGTATTAGAGCCTGTGTTACATATGACTCAACGGTCATGAGCAGGCTTAGTAGAGTCTTGCGGATCTGTACGGAGACGTCTGTACTTATCTTCGAGAGGCTGCCAAACTTTTAGGAAACATTTCTATCTTTCTTGAACTCTTTCGTGCTAATCTATTGATTCTTGAAATCTGAACTTATGTTGTTTCATTCTCTCCCAGATGGTGAGGACACGCCATACCGATCAAAGTGACCACTCACCGGCTAGACCAGCGAGAGGTTGAGACCGTAGTAGAGGTAGGGGGCCAGCCCACGCAGTAGCCGGAACAGTACCACAGGATCCCCCTATCGATCAGGATCAGGTTCCCGCCGATAGTGTTCCATGCGGGACAGGCTCAGGAACCGGCAGTGCCTATGGTTATTTTGGGTTTTCAGGAGACCCTGTCTCAGATATTGACATTGTGCACCAGTTTGGCTCAGGCAGTCGCCATGTTTTCTACTGCCGCCATAGATCAGGCCGGGGGAGACTATCAGACTCCAGCTGCCCGGGCAACTGAGCAGGCTGCACGGGGTATTCAGGCATCGGGAGCAGCTCCAGCTCAGCCAGCTGCTCCAGTCCAAGATTATGTGGTTAGTGATATGCCTGAGGACGAGCAGCGCAGGTTGGAGAGATTCAGCAGACTTCAGCCTACGACTTTTAGCGGTACAGAGGGCGAGGATGCCCAGGGGTTTCTAGATAAGTGTCAGAGGATACTACGTACTGCGGGTATTTTGGAGACCAGTGGGATCTTATTTGTTACAATTCAGTTTGCGGGTGTTGCCTTTACTTGGTTGGAGTCATTCGAGAGGCGTAGGCCGGTTGGTTCAACACCTCTCACCTGGCAGCAGTTCTCCACAGTCTTTTTGAGAAGTATGTTCCTCACTCACACATAGACGAGCAGCGCAGGCAGTTTGAGCAGTTGCGCCATGGAGAGTTATCAGTTACTCAATGCGAGATGAGGTTTTACGAGTTGGCTAGGCATGCTTCTGAGATTTTCCCTAATGATAGGGAGAGGGTGAGGAGGTTTGTAGATGGTCTTTCTTATCAGCTCTGACTATTTATTACTCGGGAGAGAATATCGGGTGCTTCATTCGAGCAGGTTGTTGACATAACTCGAGATATTGACTCTGTTCGCTGCCAGGAACGGGAGGAGAGGGAGGCCAAGAGGCCTCGTGGTTCGGGCAGTTCTAGTGGTGCTCCCTTCAGGGGGGCAGTTTCAGCAGGGTAGGGGCCATTCATTTAGGCATCCTCAGTCAGGCCGCCCAGCATACAGTGGTGCATCTTCGGGGCATGGTCCTCGTGCTTCTCAGTCAGGCGTACTTCATTTAGTGCCCTCCCAGCTCAGAGTGCAGGTCGAGCACCCCCAATTCAGAGTTCTCCTATGCATGAGTCTTCCAGTGGCCGTTTGGGTGTTAGGGGTTTATATCAGTCCCCGCCTCCAGCTCTATGAAGTTGCTTTGAGTGTGGAGAGTTTGGGCACATGTGGAGGCAGTGTCCCCGTTGTTCTGTTGGATCTTCTCAGAAGAGGGGCCAGCCCTCGACTTCATCTCTAGTTACTTCACCACCCGCGTAGGCAGCCAGGGGTGGTAGTCAGTCTGCCAGAGGCCGCCCTAGAGGGGGAGGTCGAGAAGGGGGAGGTCAGGCTCGCATGTATGCATTTCCAGCCATGCCAGATGCTATGGCCTAAGATGCCGTGATCGCATGTATTGTCTTAGTCTGTTACCGATATGCCTTGGCTTTATTTGACCCTCATTCTACATATTCCTATGTTTCTTCATATTTTACCTATTTTCTGGATGTTCCCCGTGAGTCTCTAGTCACCTCTGTTCATGTGTCGACTCCGGTGGGCGATACTGTTATTGTGTACCGTGTGTATCGGTCGTGCATGGTGTCTATTGGTTGTCTGGAGACCCGAGTGGACCTACTGTTACTTAGAATGGTCGATTTTTATGTGATATTGGGCATGGATTGGTTATCGCTGTGCCATGTTGTTCTTGATTGTCACGCTAAGACTGTGACCTTAGCTATGTCAGGGTGTCTGAAGGTTGAGTGGAGAGGTTCTTCTGAGTATATTCCTAGCAGGGTGATTTCCTACCTGAAGGCTCAACGCATGGTTGAGAAAGGGTGTTTATCTTATTTGTCCTTTGTGAGGGATGTCATTAGTGAGACTCCCACTATTGATTCAGTTCCTGTGGTCCGTAACTTTCCAGATGTGTTTCGCGCAGACCTGCCAGGCATGCCACCTGACAGGGATATTGATTTTGGTATTGACTTGGTGTTAGGCACCCAGCCTATTTCTATTCCACCTTATCGTATGGCACCAGCGGAGCTAAAGGAATTAAAGGAGCAGCTTCAGGAACTCCAATATAAGGGGTTCATTCAGCCTAGTGTGTCACCTTGGGGTGCACCGGTGTTGTTCGTGAAGAAGAAGGATAGGTCCATGCGTATGTGTATTGATTATCGGCAGCTGAACAGAGTTAGGGTGAAGAATATGTAATTTGTTTTACTAGCTTCAGGGAGCTAGAGTGTTTTCCAAGATTGACTTGAGATCTGGGTATCATCAGTTGAAGATTCAGGATTCTGACATTCCGAAGATTGCTTTCAGGACCAGATATGGTCATTATGAGTTCTTGGTTATGTCATTTGGGCTGATCAATGCCCCAGCTGTGTTCATGCAATTGATGAACAACGTGTTTCAGCCTTACCTTTATTCTCGTAGCCAGGAAGAGCATGCTCAGCATTTGAGAGTTGTGTTACAGAGGTTTAGGGAGGAGAAGCTTTATGCAAAATACTCCAAGTGTGAGTTTTGGCTTGGTTCGGTAGCTTTCTTGGGGCACGTGGTGTCTAATGAGGGTATTCAGGTTGATCCAAAGAAGATAGAGGCAGTGCAGAGTTGGCCCAGACCATCCTCAGCTACAGAGATTAGGAGTTCCCTTGGTTTGGCGGGATATTACCGTCGCTTTGTGGAGGGATTCTCTTCTATTACTTCGTCTTTGACCAGATTGAACAAGAAGTGTGCTCTATTCCGATGGTCTAATGAGTGTTAGGAGAGCTTTCAGAAGCTCAAGTCAGCATTGACCACAACTCCGGTACTAGTTTCGCCTACTGGTTCGGGTTCTTACACAGTCTATTGTGATGCTTCTAGAGTTAGTTTGGGAGCGGTATTGATGCAGGACGGTAAGGGGATTGCCTACGCAAATTTGAAGGTGCACGAGAAGAATTATCCAGTGCACGATCTTGAGTTAGCTGCCATTGTTCATGCCTTGAAGATTTTGCGGCATTATTTGTATGGACTGCAGTGTGAGATTTTCACTGATCATCGCAGTTTGCATTATCTACTTAGGCAGAACGACTTGAATTTGCGTCAGAGGAGATGTTTAGAGCTTCTCAAGGATTATGACCTCAATATCTTATATCATCCGGGGAAGGCCAATGTAGTGGCTGATGCCCTGAGTCGCAGAGCAGAGAGTTTGGGGAGTCTATCCTACCTTCCAGTAGCAGAGCGGCCATTAGCCCTTGATGTTCAGGCCTTAGCGGGTCGGTTGGTGAGATTGGATCTATCAGAGCCCCCGCGAGTGTTGTCTTGTTTAGCCTCCAGGTCTTCTCTTGACAATAAGATTAGAGCATGCCAGTATGATGATCAACATTTTCTTGTTCTTCAGGACAGGGTCCGTCGCGGTGATGCCAGGGATGTGGTTATTGGTGATAATGGGGTAATGAGGATGCAGGGCCATATTTGTGTGCCCAATGTAGATGGGCTTCAAGAATTGATTCTAGCAGAGGCCCATAGTTCGCGATATTCTATCGATCCGGGTACCGTAAAGATGTATCAGGATTTGAGGCAGCATTATTTGTGGAGGAGGATGAAGAAAGATATTGTGGAGTTTGTGGCTCGGTGTCTTAACTGTCAGCAAGTCAAGTATGAGCACCAGAGACCAAGTGGATTGCTTCAAAGATTTGATATTCCGGAGTAGAAGTGGGAGCGGATCACCATGGACTTCATAGTTGGACTCCCACGAACTTCGAGGAGGTTTGATGTTATATGGGTTATTATGGATCGGCTGACCAAGTTCGCGCACTTCATTCCTGTTGGTACTACTTATTCTTCAGAGAGGTTAGCTGAGATTTATATATCAGGGAGATTGTCCGATTGCATGGGGTTCCAGTTTCTATCATTTTCGACAGAGGTACTCAGTTCACATCTTAGTTTTGGAGAGCCGTGCAGAGACAGTTGGGTACTTAGGTCGAGTTGAGCACAGCGTTTCATCTTAGTTTAGGATATGTTGTGTGCTTGTGTGATTGACTTTGGTGGTTCATGGACGAGTTTCTGCCACTAGCGGAGTTTGCATATAATAACAGCTATCATTCGAGTATCCATATGGCTCCGTATGAGGCTTTATATTGTAGGAGGTGCAGATCTCGGGTTGGTTGCTTTGAGCTGGGCGAGGCTAGGATATTGGGCACATACTAGGTTCAGGATGCGTTGGGTAAGGCAAATTTGATTCAAGAGCGGCTTCGCATGGCGCAGTCTAAGCAGAAGAGTTATTCGGACCGGAAGGTCCGAGATGTGAATTTCATGGTTGGGGATAAGGTGTTGCTGAAGGTGTCGCCCATGAAGGGTGTTTTGAGATTCGGGAAGAGGGGGAAGCTGAGTCCCGGTTCATTGGGCCATTTGAGGTGCTTCAGTGGGTTGGGGAGATGGCTTATAGGCTTGCTATGCCTCCCAGTTTATCGAATATTCATCCAGTATTCCATGTTTCATTGCTCCGGAAGTATGTTGGTGACCTGTCTCATGTTTTGGACTTCACCACGGTTCAGCTCGAGGGTGATATGTCAAATAAGGTAGAGCCAGTCGCTATTTTGGATCGACAGGTTATGAAGCTGAGGTCTAAGGATATAGTTTCAGTGAAGGTTCAGTGGAGAGGGCAGCCAATGGAGGATGCCACATGGGATACTGAGCGGGAGATGCAGGACAGATATCCTCACTTATTCGAGACTCCAGGTATATTTCTAAACCCGTTTGAAGACGAACGTTTGTTTAAGAGGGGGAGGATGTAATGTCCTGGCCGGTCGTTCCGTGAGATTTATCCTGTTTCTCCATTTCTGCATTTGTCTTATATTGCTAGCCTGTTTTTGTTGTGTTGGGTCTGTTGGTTTGGGGTCCGGAGTGGTCATGGTGAGAATTGAGGCATTAAGTCTCTTAAAGTAGCCTAATAGTTGAAAAAGTCAGCTGAGAGTTGACTTATTGGTGAACGACCTCAGAATGCGGATTTTATGGCTCGGATAGCTTCGTTAGGTGATTTGGGTCTTAGGAGTGTGTTTGGAATGAAGTTGTGATGTCCGGTGTAGAATTAGGTTTGAATTGGCGAAAGCTAGTTTTTGGCGATTTCCGATCGGCAGTGGAAAATAGGCTATTGTGGTCGGAATGGGATTCCGGAAGTTGAAACAGGTCTATAATGTCATTTTGGGTATGTGTGAAAAATTTCAAATCAATCGGAGGTGTTTTGGTTGGTTTCGGCGTAGTTGGCGGAATTTGGAAGTTTCAAAGTTCATAGGCTTGCATTTGATGTAATTTTTGTGTTGTCGTGTTGTTTTTGGTGTTTCGAAGGCTCGACGAAGTTGGAATAATGCTATGGGGTTGGTTGTATGTTTGGTTGGGGCCCCTCGGGATTTATTTCGGATGGTTGGCGGAGTTTTGAACTTGGAAATTTCAGCAAATAGCTGCTTGTGTAAGTTTCTGGTGTTGGCCGCACCTGCGGATAGGTAGCCGTACGTGCAATTTCGTAGGTGCGAAAGGCCATGCGCAGGTGCGAAAGGAGGCTAGGCATGGGAAATCTGCAGGTGCGAAGAGATGGCCGTACCTGTGAAGCCGCATGTGTGGAGAAGTGGTCGCAGGTACAAGAATTGGTCCATTAGTGGGATTGCGCATGTGCGCACCTGGGACCGCAGGTGCGATCCACAGGTTCGACTAATTGCCCGCATGTGCGGAAATGCTGGACAGAACAATATAAGAGAGACCTCCGTGAAATTTTATTCATTCCTCCATTTTTGCATGCGGTTGGAGCTCTTGTGAAGGCAAATTGAAGAGGGAATTTGTGGTTCTTCAATGAAGGTAAGTTCTCGGGTTATTAAAATAGTTTCTATGCTATTTTGTTCGGATTAGGCTTGTAAATTGGAGGATTAAATTAGGAAAAGGTTGGGAAGAATGGGTGGAGGATTAGAAAATTCATTTGGCAATTCGGGTAGGCAATTGTGGTCCGATTGTGATGTTTTTGGTATGAGAAGAATCATGAGAGGACGAGGTTTCTAGTTATGTGAAATTTATCGAATTCCGAGATGTGGGCCCGAGGCTCGGGTTTGGCCGAATTTGGAGATTCTTGTATTATTCGATAGTTTTCGATTGGGTTGTGTTCCCTTAGTATATATTAATGATGTTAAACTGGTTTTGGCTAGATTCGGAGAAATCGGGAGAAAATTTGAGGGGAAAGAGCATAGACGACTAGTTTTGTAGCCAAGTAGAGGTAAGTAATGGTTATAAATTTTGTCCTGAGGGTATGAAACCCCGGATTACGTATTTCTCACTGATTTTAGAATGGTGCACATGTCGGATGACGAGTATGTGACGCACACTGATTTTTTGGATTTGGACTAGGTCCACTCCGCGGCAACTAACAAGTTGCATATTTTACTGAGCTTATGAACTTAAGAAATATGTTTTTCCCGAGGGGCCTCCATATGATTCATTTCATTTTCATACTAAATCCTTCGGTTTGAAGTAGTTAAAAATATGCATTCTTCAAAGGACTTTTCTGAAGTTGGTTTTAAGGCATGATGACTTCATATATCTATGTTTATACTGTTGGAAAGAAAGGTTGTGCATATTGTGAATTGATGACATTGATTTCTATGTGATTTCTTGCCACTTAGACTGATTTATTTTCATTAATACTGAGTTGGCGTACTCACATTACTCCCTGCACCCCTGTGTGCAGATTCAGGTGCACATACCGAGCATTAGCTATCTTTTCCATGCAGAGCCAGAGTGAGGGATATAGAGGTAGTTGTTCAGCGTCCGCAACAATCTCTGTTTTCCCTTCTTGTCGTATCTAGCTATTTATTCAGAGGTTTTGTATAATAGTATACCTTTGGATTATTTCCCTTAGATGCTCATGACATGTTGGCTCCGGGTTTCGGGGTTGGTGGCACTGTTTATTGGCCTAATGTATTTAGTAAACTCTGTATATTTTATGAAACCCTTTAAATTTAATTGGGAAATTGGAAGAAATTATGAACATCGGATTATGGCTAGCCTAGTTCCACGATAGGCGCTATCACGGCCGGTTTAGGATTTGGTGTCGTGACATAAATACTGATACATAACTGCCCAACTGATAGTAACTGCCCGACCGGAAATAACATGGTGATAAATGCATGAAGATGCATGTACATGTATCGCTATATTATAAACATTAACATCTCTATCATATACCTCAATAGGGAACTAGATACATACTTAGACATGCTTGAATATCACTTTATAGGAAACTAATATGTTCCTGGCCATATTGCATCATACAAAGATCAATACCAGAACTAAAGCTTAAAACTTCTGTACACAAGCTGATCCGAGAGGAAGTTTACCAAAGCTAATTCATATATCCTCATACACAAACATAAATGACTAGCGACAAAGTAGAAGCGCTTGCGTAACACTAACTATGATTTGGTTATCCCATGAGTCAGCACAATCAACAACATGAAACCATATTCATTTCACATCCAAGAAATACCCTTAAGGCAAACATTCAAATGCTGAATAAGTTGTTGTGACAACTAAAGACAGTCAGACTAGACAAAATACGGTTTATACCCAATTGTAAACCCTTTTAATAACTACCACAAATGATATGGATTAAAAGACGAAAGATCTATGATGTTTGTCAAAATAAGGAGAGTGGAAACAGCCATCAATAATCTGGAAAGTGCACGAAGAGATAAAATCTCAAGGTTGTATCTCTCTTAAAGTTTTATCTAAAAAGTAGCCCATGTGTTATCTAGTTTGGTTGCCCAAAATGAAGAGTCACCAATTTGAAATTGGAGGGGCTACCACGTTAAGGGAAGGTTAAACTTATCAAACAATGGTAATTAATTAGCTAATTAGGTAATACTCAGCTACCTGGTGATTAACCAATTACCCGCATAATTAAGAATTATCTCAAATTACTTAAAATTTTATTTATTTTTGATATACTTTATATACACTACTATCATGCTTATGGGGTACCATATAAAATCAATACATACATTATTATTTAAAACATCTATGTAAAAATACATATATTTTCTCAACTTTTAATTTTCCTAATCTCATATAAAGAGTACAAATTTTCGTACGCTTAATTCTTAAAATGGTATAAGGATAACCTTCTTTTCTTGTGTAAAAATAATTTCTATCTCTACAATAAACAAAATCTCATAAACTTTCTCAAATTATGTGTATAATTTAAAGCATAGTAGAAATATTAATAACTATATAAAATTATACTTTTCAATTTTTTTTATAAAAATGTTCCACTGAAAATACCATATCAAATGTATATAAAGGTATCAATGTTGCTAAACTGACGGGCTCTTACAATATCATATCACAAATCTCTATAATCTCATGAATGGTATTAATCCCTTCAAGCTCATATGGATTANCCCCCCCCCCCCCATTAGAAATATTCATCCATGAATGTTAACTCTTAGAGATTTAATTAATTATTTTAACTAGGTTCTCCTCTGTAAATTAAACTAAAATCCAAGCTATATCTGAAGTCTCGACATTCACAACCTTTTGTACTTGAGTATGTCATATTTTTCACCCTTACCACTTTAACTTTACCTTTACCTTTCAATATCTCATCGTACCTTCTGTCTCTTTGATAACCTCTCTTCCACATAGGTAGAAATTACATCTACTCCTTAAAGGTCTATTGTGATAGCACCTCTGGTGCATACAAAATTCGGTAGAATCTTTATACTGACTTCTTACGACTCAACTCTATGGCACGATCGGGAAAAAAAATAACGGTAACATTTCCTAAATGCCCTATAGCCTCCCTATAACAAATGTGGCGCGCAACACACCCATAAATGAGACTCTACTAGGCACGTCTTTGTAGACTTCCTCGGACACAGTCCGCTCTGATACCACTTTGTCATGCCACGAACCTGGGGAGGTGTGGCTGGCAACCGGTGTTGTCCTAGGACACGGTCCGCTCTTATAAATGTATAAGCATGACTACACAGTCGGTGGTAAACGCAGATACATAACTGCCCAACCGGTGGTAACTACCCGACCGGCCATAGCACGGTGATAAATGCATGAAGATGCATGTACATGTATCTCTATATTATAAACATTAACATCTCTATCATATATCTCAATAGGGAACTAGATACATACTTAGACATGCTTGAATATCACTTTATAGGAATGAATAACGTAGATATCCTTAATGTTAAGAGTAGAACCACTTATGAAATATCATTACGTCTACGTATCGTTACTTGGATCATGCCAAAAGAAGGAAAGATTAGCCTCAACATGCCTGGACCAATTCTCTTGACTATCCCTCGTCATACAAGGAAACCAATATGTTCCTGGCCATATTTCATCATACAAAGATGAATACCAGAACTAAAGCTTAAAACTTCTGTACACAAGCTGATCCAAGAGGAAGTTTATCAAAGTTAGTTCATATATCCTCATACACCAACATAAATGACTAGCGACAATGAAGAAGCCCCTGCGTAACACTAACTATAATTTTGTTAACCCATGAATCAGCGAAATAAACAACATGAAACCATATTAATTTCACATCCAAGAAATTTCAT
Source organism: Nicotiana knightiana (assembly GCA_005239525.1). NCBI lineage: Eukaryota > Viridiplantae > Streptophyta > Magnoliopsida > Solanales > Solanaceae > Nicotiana > Nicotiana knightiana. The sequence continues at coordinate 27,573 of ML382342.1, read as the reverse complement.
TAAGGCAAACATTCAAATACTGAATAGGCTATTGTGACAACTAAAGACAGTGAGACTAGACAAAATACGGTTTATACCCAATTGTAAACCCTTTCTATAACTTCCCGAAATAAACTATGATATGGATTGAAAGAGGAATGATCTGTGATGTTTGTCAAAATAAGTAGAGTGGAAACAACCGTCAATAATCTAGAAAGTGCACGAAGAGAAAAAATCTCAAGGTTGTGTCTCTTAAAGTCTTATCTAAAAAGTAGTCCATGTGTTATTTAGTTTGGTTGCCCAAAATGAAGAGTCACCAATTTGGAACTGGAGGGGCTGCCACGTTAAGGGAAGGTTAAGCTTATCCAACAATGGTAATTAATTAGCTAATTAGGTAATACCCCGCTACCTGGTATTTAACCAATTACCCACATAATTAAGAATTAACTCAAACTACTTAAGATTCTATTTATTTTTTATATACTTTATATACCCTACTGTCATGGTAGTGTGGTACCATATAAAATCAATACATACATTATTATTTAAAACATCTATGTAAAAATACATATATTTTCTCAACTTTTAATTTTCCTGATCTCATATAAAGAGTACAAAATCTCGTATAAAGATAACCTTCTTTTCTTGTGTAAACATAATTTCTATCTTTACAATAAATAAAATCTCATAAACTTTCTCATATTATGTGTATAATTTAAAGCATATTAGAAAGTAGTAATATTAATAACTATATAAAATTATACTTTTCAATTTTTTTATAAAAATGTTCCACTCAAAATACCATATCAAATGTGTATAAAGGTATCAATGTTGCTAAACTTGCGAGCTCTTACAATATCATAGTCACAAATCTCTATAATCTCATGAATGGTATTAATCCCTTCAAGCTCATATGGATTACTACGAATTATACTAATATTAAAGTATGGCATGTAACATCCTTCCCCCCATTAGAAACATTCATCCTTGAATGTTAACTCTTAGAGATTTAATTAATTTTTTTTACTAGGTTCTCCTCTGTAAATTAAACTAAACCCAAACTATATATGAAGTCTCGACATTCACAACCTTTTGTACTTGAGTATGTCATATATTTTTCACCTTTACCACTTCAACTTTACCTTTACCTTTCTATATCTCATCTTACCTTTTGTCGCTTTCATAACCCCTCTTCCACATAGGTAGAAATTACATCTACTCCTTAAAGCTCTATTGTGATAGCACCTCTAGTGCATACAAAATTCGGTGGAAGCTTTATACTGACTTCTTACGATTCAAATCTATGGCACGATCTGGAAACAAAATAAAGGTAACATTTCATAAATGCCCTATAGCCTCTCAATAATAAATGTAGCGCGCAACACACCCATAAATGAGACTCTACTAGGCACGCCTTTGTAGACTTCCTAGGACACGGTCCACTCTGATAACACTTTGTCACGCCCCGAACCTGGGGAAGTTTGGCTGAAAACCGGTGTTGTCCTAGGACACGGTCTGCTCTTATAAATGTATAAGCATGACTGCACAACCGGTGGTATATACTGATACATAACCGCCGAACCGGTGGTAACTGCCCGACCGGCCATAGCACGGTGATAAATGGATGAAGATGCATGTACATGTATCGCTATATTATAAACATTAACATCTCTATCATATACCTCAATAGGGAACTAGATACATACTTAGACATTGAATATCAATTTATAGGAATGAGTAAGGTAGATATCCTTAACTTCTAAGAGTAGAACCACTTATTGAATATAATTACGTTTACGTATCGTTACTTGGATCATGCCAAAAGAAGGAAAGATTAGCCTTAACATACCTAGACCAATTCTCTTGACAATCCCTCATCATACAAGGAAACCAATATGTTCCTGGCCATATTGCATCATACAAAGATGAATACCAGAACTAAAGATTAAAACTTCTGTACACAAGCTGATCCAAGAGGAAGTTTACCAAAGCTAATTCATATATTCTCATACACAACCATAAATGACTAGCGACAAAGTAGAAGCCCATGCGTAACACTAACTATGATTTATTTAACCCATGAATCATCAAAATCAACAACATGAAACCATATTAATTTCACATCCAAGAAATTCCCTTAAGGCAAACATTCAAATGCTAAATAAGCTGTTGTGACAACTAAAGACAGTGAGACTAAACAAAATATGGTTTATACCCAATTGTAAACCCTTTCTATAACATCCCCAAATGAACTATGATATGGATTGAAAGAGGAATGATCTATGATGTTTGTCAAAATAAGGAGAGTGGAAACAGCCATCAATAATCTGGAAAGTGCACGAAGAGACAAAATCTCAAGGTTGTGTCTCTCTTAAAGTTTTATCTAAAAAGTAGTCCATGTGTTATCTAGTTTGGTTTCCCAAAATGAAGAGTCACGAATTTGGAATTGGAGGGGCTGCCACGTTAAGGGAAGGTTAAGCTTATCCAACAATGGTAATTAATTAGCTAATTAGGTAATATCCCGCTACCTGGTAATTAACCAATTACTCGCATAATTAAGAATTATCTCAAATTACTTAAAATTCTTTTATTTTTTATATACTTTATATATCCTACTATCATGGTTATGCGGTACCATATAAAATCAATACATACATTATTATTTAAAATATCTATGTAAAAATACATATATTTTCTCAACTTTTAATTTTCCTAATCTCATGTAAAGAGTACAAATTTTGTACGCTTAATTCTTAAAATGGTATAAAGATAACCTTCTTTTCTTGTGTAAAATTAATTTTTGTCTTTACAACAAAGAAAATCTCATAAACTTTCTCATATTATGTGTATAATTTAAAGCATATTTGAAAGTAGTAATATTAATAACTATATAAAATTATACTTTTCAAACTTTTTATAAGAATGTTCCACTAGAAATACCATATTAAATGTATATAACGGTATCAATGTTGCTAAACTTACGGGTTTTACAATATTGTAGTCATAAATTTCTATAATCTCATGAAAGGTATTAGTACCTTCAAGCTCATATAGATTACTATGACTTATACTATTTTTAAAGTACGGCATGTAACATCCTTCCCCCCATTTGAAACATTCATCCTTGAATGTTAACTCTTAGAGATATATTTAATTTTTTTTAATAGGTTCTCCTCTGTAAATTAAACTAAAACCCAAACTATATCTGAAGTCTCGGCATTCATAACCTTTTGTACTTGAGTATGTCATATATTTTTACCCTTTACCTTTACCTTTCAATATCTCATCGTACCTTCTATCACTTTGATAACCTCTCTTCCACATAGGTAGGAATTACATCTACTCCTTAAAGCTCTATTGTGATAGCACCTCTGGTGCATACGAAATTCGGTGGAAGCTTTATACTGACTTCTTACGACTCAACTCTATGGCACGATCTGGAAACAAAATAAGGGTATCATTTCCTAAATGACCTATGGGATCTCAATAATAAATGTGGCGTGCAACACACCGATAAATGAGACTCTACTAGGCACGTCTTTGTAGACTTCCTAGGACACGGTCCGCTCTGGTACCACTTTGCCACGCCCCGAACCTGGGGAGGCGTGGCTGGCAACCGGTGCTGTGCTGGCACGAGCGAACCAATCTATAACTCATGATCGTTCGACCAAATCTAGAACATACATAGTTTGAATTAGTCGGACTCATTCCTCTTTTAACTATCATGCGCCCACATGGACACAACTCATAATGTAAAATTGTAAGTGGCAAACACTATTTTACTATACCATTTTTCTTAAAATATGAATACATATAAGCCGTCAAGGCCTCAGACATACTATACAAAATGAACCTTTGTCTACAAAGCCTCTAAGATTATTTGACATCAAATGGGACAGGGTATCGGCCTACCCATATGTCTATATCAAAACTCTGACACGATAACTCAAAGACTCGGCTGCACTCCGAATAGGGTGGAGGCTTACAGATCCTTCGATGAATGCTGACCTCGTCTACTATGAGGGCTCGTCAAACTTATTGTCTATACCTATAGACATGAATGCAGCGTCCCAAACAAAAGGACGTCAGTACGATAATGTACTGAATATGTAAGGCTGGACTAAAACATAACAATAAGTCAATATTAATTACAGACATATAAGAATCAACCTGAATCTCTGAAGTGCCATTGTATATGCATACTTATTATACTTACATATATATATATATATATATATATATATATATATATATATATATATATATATAATGATTTTCTTTGAGACTATTATCCATATCGTATGATGCATGACTGCCCAAGTGTCAGTGGTAGCTGCCCGACCGGCCATAGTGCAGTCGTAAATACATGACTGCCCGACCAGCCGTAGCTCGATGGTAAATTTATAACTGCCCAACCAGTCGTAGCTAGGTGGTAAATGTGTAACTGCCCAACCGACCGTAGCTTGATGGTAAATTTATAAGCATGACTGCCTAACCGGTGTTAAATAATGATACATAACTGCCCAACTGGTGGTAATTTCTCGACCGGCTATAGCACGGTGATAAATGCATGAACATGCATGTACATGTATCGCTATATTATAAACATTAACATATCTATCATATGCCTCAATAGGGAACTAGATACATACTTAGACATACTTGAATCTTACTTTATATGATTGAATAACGTAGATATCCTTAACTACTAAGAGTAGAACCACTTATAGAATATCATTACGTTTACGTATCGTCACTTGGATCATGCCAAAAGAAGGAAAGATTAACCTTAACATACCTGGACTAATTCTCTTGACAATCCCTCGTCATAAAAGGGTACCAATATGTTCCTGGTAGGATTGCATCATTCAAAGATGAATACCACAACTAAAGCCGAAAACTTCTGTACACAAGCTGATCAAAGAGGAAGTTTACCAAAGCTAATTCATATTTCCTCATACACCAACATAAATGACTAGCGACAAAGTAGAAGCCCCTGAGAACTTTAACTATGATTTGGTTAACCCATGAATCAGAAAAATCAAAAACATGAAACCATATTAATTTCATATCCAATAAATTCCCTTAAAGAAAACATTCAAATGCTAAATAAGTTGTCGTGACAACTAAAGACAGTGAGACTAGACAAAATACGGTTTATACCCAATTGTAAACCCTTTCTATAACATCCCCAAATGAACTATGATATGGATTAAAAGAGGAAAGATCTATGATCTTTGTCAAAATAAGGTGAGTGGAAATAGCCATCAATAAATTGGAAAGTGCACGAAGAGACAAAATCTCAAGGTTGTGTCTCTCTTAAAGATTTTATCTATAAAGTAGTCCATGTGTTATCTAGTTTGGTTGCCCAAAATGAAGAGTCACCAATTTGGAATTGGAGGGGCTTCCACGTTAAGGGAAGGTCAATCTTATCCAACAATGGTAATTAATTAGCTAATTAGGTATTACCCCGCTACCCGGTAATTCACCAATTACCTGCATAATTGAGAATTGTGTCAAATTACATAAAATTCTATTTATTTTTTATATATTTTATATACCCTACTATAATGGTTATGTGGTACCATATAAAATCAATATATACATTATTATTTAAAACATCTATGTAAAAATACATATATTTTCTCAACTTTTAATTTTCCTTATCTCATGAAAAGAGTATAAATTTTCGTAGGCTTAATTCTTAAAATGGTAAAAAGATAACCTTCTTTTCTTGTGAAAATTTAATTTCTATATTTACAATAAATAAAATCTCATAAACTTTCTCATATTATGTGTATAATTTAAAGCATATTAGAAAGTAGTAATATTAATAACTATATAAAATTATACTTTTCAAACTTTTTATAAAAATGTTCCACTCGTAATACCATCTCAAATGTATATAACGGTATCAATGTTGCTAAACTTACGGGTTTTACAATATCATAGTCATAAATCTCTATAATCTCATGAATGGTATTAATCCCTTCAAGCTCGCATGGATTACTATGACTTATACTAATATTAATGTACGAGATGTAACAGTGCGCTCTCTTTGATAAATTATCCATCCTTCATAAGACTTCTCGAGTCATCCTTGGATTCTAGAGATCATGTTATCGGATTACTATCTTACTAATTATCTAAGATGGTTTTTGTGAAATCATTGTTAAATTGATTTAGTCGTAGTCACAAGTTATTTTTTTGAGCACACATTAGAATTTTAATACTTTCATGTCCTTGTGCACTTTATTGATAAATTATGAGGATATGCCTCTTAATGATAATTTTTTTATCTTGATTTGTTATGATTAGGGCACATGTGTACATGTTGGGTAGATTGATTGGATGTTGTCAAAATGTCTTTGTCGTACGAATGTGATTATTATGATTATGCACATAGGAAAACATAAGGGTGGAATTTTTTGGGTTTTCCCATGTGGAAAAATTAGGGTTGTACTCTGCACATGTGGCGAAAAAGGGTGGAAAATTGTTGATATTGAACATGCGGCAAAATAAGGGTGGCATTCTTGATGATGTTTATGTGGTGATAGACATTTTTGACTATGCATGTTAATTCTTTAAGTTTGGCCTGCATTTTCACATGACGTTTACGTTTCCTCTGACATGTTAATCCATGCCTCTGTTATTCTTTGATGATTAGGTTATCAAGATGGATTTACTTATGTTGAGTTGATATCTCATGGTTTGTTGAGTTGTTGGTAGCCTATCTGATAGATGTAAAAAGAAAGTTTTCATAATTCATTGATGTGTTGGATTCTTGTAAAGTTCTCTTGAATGTGTAAATTGACAGCTATTACAGAATCATATTATGTTGGGCGTATGCTTATAGTCGTGTATGTGTGTTTCATCACACATACTATTTGATGCATGATTCTTTGTGAGCAGTCGGTGCAAGTTGTATTTGCTTAACATGTCTAAGTAAGAAAGTTTGTTTATTACCCCTACGCTAGTTGTGCACCTTTTCCACTAATATCCTTTATTATATCATTGTCTTTATCAAATTATTTCTCTCTGTTATATGTTGTTGAGCAGTACAAGTTAAGTAAAGTGAGTATGTTTGACTTAAGAAGTTGTCGCTACTTCACTGAGGTTAGTCATGATACATATTGAGTACATGGGGTCGGTTGTACTCATACTACATTTTTGCATGTTGCACGCAGATCTTGGAGATGAGTAGCTGTGGAAGACAAAGCCTTGTATAGAAGACATACCGGCGTTCTAGAGTCAAGTGACCTCTTGTTCATGGTAGCTTAAGACTACAGTTTTGTTTATGTAAACTTCAAACATATATTGTATTTATTCTTCACCTTAGTTTTCTAAATCTAATCCATAGGGGCTCATGACTTGTACTCCCAGTCCTTGGGATAGTTGTATTGAATTCTTTTGAATTTTGTTAATAATATTGATGGTTTTCTATATAGTTGTAACCTATATGGTTTAGCTTACCTAGCGAGTTTTGTTAGGTGACATCACAACTTGGGTTCGTGAAAAGTTGGTATTAGAGCTCTAGGTTCATAGGTTCATTGAGTCATGAGTAAATTCATGGTAGAATCTTGTGTATTGGCATGATGACATCCATACCTATCTTCGAGAGGCTATAGAGAATCTGGGAAAACCCTATTTCTTTCTTTCCTTATCGTGCGACCTTGTTTCAACTTGAAACCTAAATTCCCAGTTTCTTTCTTGTTGACCTAAGTTGTTTTGGTTTTGATGATTGACAAAGGAACACATGCATGGACCAGGTCCATGGACAGTGTACACAACTGACGGACAGAACCAAGAAAAATGCATGCACGTGAATGGGATAATTATAAGTGGTTATTTCTGATAATCCCTAAACGAAAATGTTGTATAGTTTATAAGGAGCAGGACTCCTTACTTGAAGAGAACTTATATCCAAGATAAGAGAAGAGTTAGAAGTTGACTTTGATTAGACTCTTCCACCAAGGAAGAGTAAAGCATTAGAAGTCTAGTTAATCTTTATTTACTAACTCTATATATATCAGTTGTGTTCTCTTTTACAGGCGATGCACAATTACTGAAGTTAAGCAAGAATTAAAAGAAAAATAGCAAGGCATTTGGAGAGCCATTCATGTGAGTTTTTAAGAGTGTGATCCTGAAGCTACACGAACCAGATTGAAGAACCAGCTCCATAAAGATTTTTATATGTCTTTCTTTATTTCTAGTTCAATGTGTAGTAAGCGTTTTAAGTTGTACCTTTCAGATTTCTTAGAAGCAAATTGTACTAGGTACCTGAGTTGTGTTATTCAATTTAAAGTACTTGATATAGTCGCAACAGCCTGTGGCGTGTTGCTATAAGGGTTAGAGTTAATACTTAGGTTTGCAAGAGGTTGTAAACTCTAGTTTTTCAAGTTAGAGTTAATTTGAATCAGGCACAACAACCTGTGGCTGGTTGTTATAAGGGTTACAATTAATCATTAGGTTTCCAAGAGTTTGTAAACTTTGTTGTTGGCTTAGAGTTATATTGAAATATTTGGAGAAAATCCCACTGGGTAGTAGGTCGTGGTTTTTTCACCTTTTGAGCTGGGTTTTTTCCACGCAAAAATCCTTGTGTTCCTTAATTTCTACATTTATTATTCCACAACAGTAGTATAAGGAACACATAGAATAACCAGGTTCTTCTATAATCTGTGCACACGAAAAATTTGACACCACACAAATCACACCCCCTTTTGTGTCGTATTGAAGTATAAAACATCAATTGGTATCAGAGCGGGTTATCTTTGAAGAGGCTAACACCTTAGGAAAAGATCAAGATGAGTTCACTACCTACAAATTGTAAAGAGAAACCCACCACAAGGCCAAAACTATTCAATGATCACTATTATTCTTTGTGGAAGGAGAGAAGAAGAGATCACTTGCAGATGACTAATGGATGCTTCAAATGTGGTACGAAGAACCACATGATCAAGAATTTTCCTATGTGGAAAGTCGAGTGGAAAAAGTAGAAATCTGAAAGAAGGAAGAGAAACAAGGAAAATGTTCATGACAAGAAGAACTACAACACAAGGCAAACCATGCAGATAGATGTACCCAAGAATGAAAGGAGCCTGGCACTTAGAATCACTGAAGGATCTGATCTAGAAGAAGATAAATGTCTATGATCACAAAGGAATTCAAGAAGTACCTAATGAGAGGAAATGATTCTTCTAGAAGTGGAAGCTACATCAAACCAAGGGTTCCTGAAAAATAGACCAATGAGGGCCACTACAAGTGTGAGAAGACTGGTCATCACATCAAAAACTGCCTTCAATGGAAAATTGAATGGAGGAAGGAAAGAGTTGAACGAAGAAACAGGAAGAAGAACCAGGTTCATCCCAAGAAGAACAAAGGATTAACAAAGGCTATGGTTGCTGCTTGGAGAGAAAGTTCAGATGAGGACTTAGATGATGAAGATGGAGATGAACAAGAACTTATTGGAAATTGAAGAATCCGATGAGGAATCTGCGGTAAGTATAATTCATCTCAAAGACAAGGTTAAGATTTTGTCTAAAGAAAAGCTATCTGAGTTACTTCTAGATTTCATTGATAAATCTGAGGATATAAACAATAAAAAGGAACATCTGTCTAAGGAATATGTGATTTTAAAAGCAAAGTATAAGAACCTGGAACTTAGAGTTAGTGAGATTGTAAGTGAAAATACTGCACTAAAGAAACCTAATACTGAAATTAGGAACAAGTAAGAAGACAGCTGATTGAACACAACTCACTCTAGAAGAATATATAGGTAAACTGGAAAATGAGTTGTATAAGAAGGATGAGTAGGTAAGAATATTGAAGGAAGATCTAAGCAAGGTCAAGCATTTTCCAGATAGAGCTTGTAAATGGAACAGGTCTTCCGATGCTCTTTCATGGCTATAGGAACATCATAATAGCAATAGAAGAGGAATTGTCTTTGGGAATTAGCAACCAAAATGGGATCCCAAAAGTAAGTACCTTACACTTCCTGAGAACAGTATTTGTAGTCACTATGCTAAAACAGGTCATTATAAAAGTGAATGTAATGCAAAAGAAAAGGCAAGCCAAAAGAACAAAAAATTGTTGTAGGGAAGAATATGCTACCAAGTTGGGCTAAAAAGAATTTAATTCATCATTTTCCTATAGAAATGGACCCAAACTAGTTTGCGTTCCTAAAACTAACCCCTGATTTCCTTTTGCAGGTCCAAGTGAAGGGGAACAGCCAAATATGGTACACGGATAGTGGCTGCTCAAAGCATACGACAGGAAGCAAGAACCAGTTCCTTTCACTTGAGGACCTCAAAGAAGGTAATGTCTCCTTTGGAAATGGGAAGAAGTTGAGATCATTGGAGTTGGTAATGTAGATAAGATTGATTCTCACTCCATTTAGAATGTCTACTTGATAGATGGCCTAAAATACAATCTAATTAGTGTATCACAACTGTGTGATAGAGGTAACTTGGTAACACTCTCCTCTACCAAATGTTTTGTGATTAATCTTACCACTGACAAGATTGTTTTGCAGGGAAAAAAAGTGAACAATATATATATTGTAGATCTGAGCAAACTTTCAGAAAATGAACTCACTTGCTTAAGTGTGTTGTACAATGATCCCCTCCTTTGTCACAAGAGACTTGGAGATGCAAGTCTGAGTCAACTCAGTAAATTAGTCTCCAAGGACTTGATGATAGGACTGCCTAACATCAATTTCAAGGAAGACAATATTTGTGAGGCTTGTGCAAGGGGGAAGTGGGTAGGATCCTCTTTTAAATGCAAGAAAGTGGTAAGCACCACCATAACGAAGGAACTGTTCCATATGGACCTCTGTGGTCCAATGAGAAAATTAAGCAGAGGTGGTAAAAGATATGAGATGGTGCTTGTTGATGATTGCTCTAGGTTTACTTGGACATTTTTTTTAACATCTAAAGATGAAGAATTTGACATGTTTACTTCTTTTGTTAGAAAAACTCAGAGACGGCTAGGTAATCAACTTGCATCAATCAGGTCTGATCATGGCACTAAATTTGAAAACGCTAAATTTGCTGAATTTTGTGATGAGCATGGCATATATCATAATTTTTATGCTCCTAGGACTCCATAACAAAATGGAGTAGTTGAAATAAAGAATGGGACATTTGAAGATATGGCTAGGACTATGCTTCTTTATAGTAAACTTCCCAATAGCTTCTGGGCAGAAGCTGTAAATACTGCATGCAACATCATAAATAGGGGCATGGATAGACCTCTTGTAGAGAAGACTCCCTATGAGTTACTTAAAGGGAGAAAACCAAACATATCTCATCTTAGGGCATTTGGATGCAAGTGCTTTGTGCACAATAATGGTAAAGACTCTGTAGGTAAGTTTGATCCTGCATCACGTTCGCGATGAGTATTTTAGGACTGAAGCAGCTTGTGCTTCATGAACGCGAGGCTTTGAGCGCGTTCGCGAAGTAGGTTTACTTGGGCAGTATTAAACATTTCAAAAACGAGTGTTTGGCCATTTTACCAAAACTTGAGTTTGGGAGCTCGGAATTGGATGAGACTTTGAGGGATTTTCAGAAATAACAATTGGGTAATGATTTTACACTTGATTTTTGTATATCTACTAATCTACCCTTAATTTTATTATTTAATTTCGGATTTGGGGTGAAAAATTGGGAAAAATGAAAAGAAGTTCTTCAACTAAGATTTTGAGTTTTGATTGGGATATTGTCATCAGTTTGTGATAATTTTGGTATGAGTGAACTCGTGAGCGAATAGGTGTTCATAATTTTTGATTTTTACTCGATTCTGAGATGTGGGCCCGGGGAGGCTTTTTGAACGATTTTTCAATTTCTTTCTTTAACTTTGATTTTGTTCGTTAGATTAGTTTCTTATAGATATATTTATATTACGTAATTGGTTTTGGATAGCTTTGGGCAATCAAAGTCGGATATTCGTGAAAAGGGCATAATTTCGTATTGATTTGAGCTTGGTTCGAGGTAAGTGGTTTGCCTAAACTTGTGTAGGGGAACTTCCCTTAGGATTGGTAATGTTTTTGATATAATGAGTGTCGTGTAAGTGAGGTGATGAGTACGTACACGGGCTATACATTGTAAAACCTGATTTTCATTAAATAATAACCCGTCTTTCCCCTTATTTGAACCTATTAGCATGTGTAGTATCTTGTTAGACTAAGAGAGCATGTCTACTTGCCTTAAATCAATACTAGGGCTACGTGCAACATGTTTAGTGATTTTTCCTATTGTTCCTTAACTTATACTTAGGTTAGATTGTAAGGTTGCGTGCCTTAATTGTTGAATTATGTTGTTTTGCTGCATATTTACTTTGGGACTATGGAACGGTATTTTGGGAGATCCACCTGTACTGCATATTTACTTTGAGACTACAGAACAGAATTCAGGGAGATCCCCTTGTACTGCATATTTACTTTGGGACTATGGAACGGTATTCCATAAGATCCTCCTGTCTTGCATATTTACTTTGGGACTACGAAACGGTATTCCAGGAGATCCCCGTGCACATTTACGTTTGGGACTACGAGACGGTAGCTCGGGAGATCCGGTGTTGTTTTGTTGTGTCCTGAGCTGTTGTTTTTCCATGATTTTTTCCTTGTTACATTTCCGTATTTATTACAGCATTATTTCAATTTTGTTTTTCCTTATTATATATATATATATATATATATATATATATATATATATATATATATATATATATATATATATATATATATATATATATGTTCCGGTAGGGCCCTGACCTCACCTCGTCACTACTCGACCGATGTTAGGCTTGGCACTTACTGGGTACCATTATGGTGTACTCACGCCCTTGGATGCACATGTTTTATCGTGTGCATATCCAGGTACATCTTATCCGCCTCATTATTAGTGCAGTCGTTGAAGCTTACCGAAGATTTCAAGGTACATCTGCCCGTGCCCGCAGATCCTCGGAGTCCCCCTCTATCCCTTATGTTATTTTCCTTCCTTATTTTCTTTCGACACTATGCAAAGAAAATAGTTAGACAGCTTCGTAGAGCTTGTGACTTGTGATTACCGAGTTTTGGAAATACTGTTGATATTCGAGTGATGGTGTTCTTTTACATGCCGAGAAACATTGTTATCAGTATATAGCACTTATTGCAGTTTAGTTATTAATTTTTGCTTTTATTTTCTTTTATCCAGAAATTATTAGGCTTATCTAGCCGTAGCGACTAGGTACCGACACGACGACTTACAGAGGGAAAAATAGGTCGGGACAAGTTGGTATCAGAGCTCTAGGTTCATAGGTATCGTGAGTCACAAGACGGTTTATTAGAGTCTCGCGGATCGGTATGGAGACGTCCATACTTATCTTCAGGAGGCTATGGAATTGTTAAGAACAATCATACTTCTTTGATTTCCTTATCGTGCGAGTTATTGACATCAAATTCTAAAATTCTCTATTATATTCTATTCTTTCTCACATATAGTGAGGACCCGTACCGCGAGATCCGATAATTAGGCACCCGAGTCCCCTGCCAGAGCCTCTAGAGGCCGGGGCGAAGGTAGAGAAAAACCATGCGGTGCAACTAGAGCACCTGCGCAAGCTGCGACAGAGGAGCCCACAATAGCTCTAGCTGGAGGGATGGCACCAGAGGTCCCTATTGCCGCTACAGCCTTCCAGGAGACTCTGGCTTAGTTCACGATCATGTTCATCACTTTAACTCAAGCTAGACTGATTCCACTAGCTCCTGCCACATCTCAGGCCGGAGGACGGGCACAGACTCCCGCAGCCCGTATTCTTGAGCAGAAGGTCCAAGTTGAGTAGGCACCAGAGTTTATTCCTATGCCACCAGTTGCTTCTGTTAAGCATGAGACCAGGGTAGATGCTTCTGAGGCATAGCAGCTTAGACTTGAGAGGTACAAGAAGTACCACCCACCCACTTTTAGCAGATTAGATTCAGAGGATGCTAAGGGTTTTCTATAGGATTGTTATCATATCCTCCGCACTATGGGCATAGTGGAGACGAGTGTGGTTTCTTTTACTGCTTTCCAGCTGAGAGGAACAACTTATCAGTGGTGGCGTGCCTATGAGCTGAGTAGTCCGGACGAGGCAGCCTCACTCACTTGGACTCAGTTCTTAGGTAGGTTTTTGCGTGAGTATGTCCCTCATAGCCTCAGGGACGCTTGGCGCGCGGAGTTTGAGCAGTTATGCCAGGGTTCTATGACTATGTCAGAGTATGCAGTTTTTTTCATTGAGTTATACCGCCATGCTCTGGCTTTGGTTGCTACAGTTAGGGAGAGGGTTGGTCGCTTCATTGAGGGACTCCACCCCAGTATCAGGACCAGTATGGAAAGGGAGTTGGAGATGGATATCCCTTATCAGTAGGTCGTGTCTATTTCCAGGAGGATGGAGGGCATGCTTGCTCGGGATAGAGAGGAGAAAGAGACCAAGAGGTCTCGAGAGACTGGTTTTTATTCTGGAGCTTGTGCCCCAGTAGCTCGCCATTGTACGGGTTATGTGACTCACTCTGTTCATTCAACTCTTCTAGATGCCTGTAGTGTTCCATCTCCTTCCAAGCCCCAGGAGCCTTATTATGCACCACCAGTATCCAGTGTGCCTCCTGCTTGGGGTGCGACCAGCGGCCAGTCCAGCAGACTTGGCCCAAGCCAGTCACAAATGCTACGTCCTCCGAGGGGTTGTTTTGAGTGTAGCAACACCCTCCATTTGGTAAGGGATTTCCCAGACTTAGGAGGGGTGCACCTTCATAGTCTTCTTAGCCAGAACGTGCTCCATCGGGTCCTCCGGCCATGCTTCCCGCACCAGCTATGACCCCACCTACTTAGAAAGCTCGAGGTGGAGGCCAGGGAGGTCGAGGTCGCCCTATAGAGGGAGGCCATGCCAGGTATTATGCTCTTCCAGCTCATTCAAAGGAGGTTGCTTCAGATTCTATCATCACATACATTGTTCCAGTCTGTCATAGAGATACATCGGTATTATTTGAACCAGGCTCAACGTATTCTTATGTGTCCTCTTATTTTTCTCCACACTTGGGGGTATCTCGGGATTCTTTGAGTTCCCATGTTTATGTATCTACTCCTGTGGGAGAATCTCTTGTTTTGAGACCAGAGCCGATTTATTATTGCTTAGCATGGTAGATTTTGATGTTATCTTGGGCATGGACTGGTTGTTGCCCCATTATGCTATTCTAGATTGTCACTCTAAGATTGTGACGCTGGATATGCCAGGTTTACCGTGATTAGAGTGGAGGGGTACCTTAGAGTATACTCCGCGCGGGGTTATTTCATTTCTTAAGGCTCAGTGAATGGTTGACAAGGGGTGTGATACGTATTTGGCTAAGTGAGAGATGTCAATGTTGATACCCCTACTATTGAGTCAGTTTTAGTAGGGACTTCCCAGATGTGTTCCCGGCTGATCTTTCGGGCATGCCGCCCGACAGAGATATTGATTTTGGCATTGATTGGTTGCTGGGCCCACATTTCCTCTTTATTCCTCATTACCGTGTGGCTCCTCCTGAGTTGAAGGAGTTAAAGGAGCATCTACAGGAATTGCTTGATAAGGGCTTCATTCAGTCCAGTGTGTCACCTTGGGCTACTCCAATATTGTTTGTGAAGAAAAAAGATGGTTCTATGCGTATGTGTATTGATTATCTCTAGCTGAACAAGGTTACAGTGAAGAACAGGTATCCATTGCCTCGCATTGATGACTTATTTGATCAGTTACAGGGTGCCAGGGTGTTTTCCAAGATTGACTTGCGTTCAGGTTATCATCAGTTGAAGATTCGGGAGCCGGATATCTCGAAGACTGTATTATGGGTTGACCAATGCCCCAGTAGCCTTTATGCATTTGATGCACAGTGTTTTTCGGCCTTATCTTGACTCATTGGTCATTGTGTTTATTGACAACATCCTAGTGTAATCCCGGACTCGGGAAGATCATGAGCAGCACCTGAGGACTGTGCTTCAGACTTTGAGGGAGAAGAGGTTGTATGCAAAATTTTCTAAGTGTGACTTTTTTCTAGGCTCTGTGGCATCCATGGGTCATGTAGTACCGAGTGATGGGATCAAGATGGATCCGAAGATGGTGGAGGCAGTGTAGGGTTGGTCTAGACCATCATCAGCTATGGAGATCCGCAGTTTTCTGGGCTTGGCGGGGTATTACTTCCGTTTTGTAGAGGGATTCTCATCTATTGCAGCACTTATGGCAAGGCTGACCCAGAAGGGTGCTCCGTTCAGGTGGACAGAGGAGTATGAGGAGATCTTGCAGAGGCTCAAGACAGCTTTGACTACAGCCCCAATATTGGTATTGCCTACTGGTTCGGGGTCTTACACCGTCTATTGTGATGCTTCGCGGATTGGTCTTGGCGCGGTGTTGATTTTTTACGTTAGAGTGATTGCCTACACGTCCAAACAATTGAAGGTGCATGAGAAGAACTACCATGTCCACGATCTTGAGTTAGAATCTATTGTTCATGCCTTGAAGATGTGGCGCCACTATTTGTACGGTGTTCCTTGTGAGATCTACACCGATCACCGGAGTTTACAACACTTGTTCAAGAAAAAGGGTTTTAACTTGTGCCAGCGGAGGTGGTTTGAAGTACTTAAGGATTATGGAATCACTATTTTGTACCACCCAGGAAAGACCAATGTGGTGGTCCATGCCTTGAGTCGCGGGGCAGAGAGTTTGGGGAGTTTGGCATAACATCCAACAACAGAGAGGCCCTTAACATTGGATGTTCAAACCTTAGGCAGCCAGTTCGTAAGATTGGATACTTTGGAGCCGAGCCGAGTGTTGGCTTGCCTGGTCTCTCAATCTTCTCTTTATGATCATATCAGGGAGCGTCAGTATGATAACCCCCTTCTACTCGTCCTTCAGGATAGGGTTATGTGAGGTGATGCTAGAGATGTGACTATGTGTGATGGTGGTATGATGAGGATGCAGGGCCGAATATGTGTGCCCAATGTGGATGGGCTTCGGGAGTTGACTCTTGAGGAGGCCCACAGCTCGCGATATTCCATCCATTTGGGTGCCACGAAGTTGTACCAGGATTTGAGACAACACTATTGGTGGAGGAGGATGAAGAAGGACATAGTTGGGTTTGTGGCTCGGTGTCTCAACTGCCAGTAGGTTAAGTATGAGCATCAGAGACCGGGTGGCTTGCTTCAGAGTTTAGAGATCCCAGAGTGGAAGTGGGAGCGGATCACCATGGATTTCATAGTTGGTCTCCCACGGACTTCGAGGAAGGTTGACGCTATTTGGGTGACTGTGGATCGACTGACCATGTCCATTCAGCAGGAGTTGGGCACTAGAGTGGAGCTAAGCACAACATTTCATCAGAGACGGACGGGCAGTCCGAACGCACGATTAATATTCTAGAGGATATGCTCCGTGCGTACGTGATAGAGTTTGAAATTTCATGGGACCAGTTCTTGCCACTTGCAAAATTTGCATACAACAACAGTTATCAGTCCAGCATTTAGATGAAATCGTAGGAGGCTTTGTATTGTAGGCGGTGTCGGTACCCAGTGGGTTGCTTCGAGCCAAGCGAGGCCCGATTGTTGGGTACAGACTTGGTCCAGGATGCCCTAGATAAGGTGAAGTTAATTCAGGAAAGACTTCACACAACTAAGTCCAGATAGAAGAGTTATGCGGACCGAAAGGTTTGCGATTTAGCATTCATGTTTGGAGAGCTGGTCTTACTTCGGGTATTACTTAGGAAAGGCGTTATGAGTTTTAGAAAGAAGGGAAAGCCGAGCCGAGGTACATTGGTCCTTTTGAGATATTGCAGTGTGTTGGGGAGGTTGCCTATGAGATTTCCCTACCTCCTAGCCTAGCATGAGTTCATCCGGTATTCCACGTTTCTATGCTCCGGAAATATCATGGTGATCCGGCTCATGTATTGGATTTTAGATCAGTCCAGTTGGAAAAGGATCTATCGTATGTTGAGGAGCCAGTGGCTATCTTGGACAGGCAGGTCGAAAAGCTAAGGTCAAAGAACATTACTTCAGTAAAGGTTCAGTGGAGCGGTCAGCCGGTCGAGGAGGCGTCTTGGGAGATCGAGTGGGATATACGTAGCCGTTATCCTCATCTTTTCACATCTTCAGGTATGTCTCTATGCTCGTTCGAGGATGAACGATTGTTTTAACAGGGGGAGGATGAAACGACTCGGACGGTAGTTTTGAGAGTTAGAGCTCTGATTCCCAATCAACTACTTCCCCCGTACCTATTTATGCTATTGTATCTTGCCGGGAGGGTTCGTTTTGGTTTATGGAGTGAAATGAGACACTATGTCTCTTAATTAGAAGCTTAAGTTGGAAAAGTCGACCGGATGTCGACTTGTGTGTACAAGACCTCAGATTCGAATTTGGATGGTTTCATTAGCCCCGTTAGGTGATTTTGGACTTAGGAGCGTGTCCGGAATGTGATTTGGAGATCCGTAGTAGAATTAGGCTTGAATTGGTGAACGATAGAATTTTGGCGGTTTTGGACGGTAGTGGAAATTTTGATATCGGGTTTGAAATGGAATTTCAGAAGTTGGAGTAAGTTCGTAGTGTCATTTTTGACTTGTGCATAATATATGGGGTCATTCGGGCGTGGTTTATTATGTTTCGACGACATTTGTAGAATTTAGAAATTTCAAAGTTCATTAGGCTTGAATCTGGATGTAATTTGTATTTTTGATGTTGTTTGATGTGGTTTCAATGCTCGACTAAGTCTGTATAGTATTTTAGGAGTTGTTGGGATGTTTGGTTGAGGTTCCGGGGACCTAGGGTGAGTTTCGAGTGCTTAACGGACCATTTTTGGACTTTGGAAAGCAGCATATTTTCTGGTGTTTGTTGCAGATATTTCTTTATGAAACATTCGCGAAGAAGGTTCCCTTGGCAGTATTAAACATTTCAAAAATGAGGGTTTGGCCACTTTTACCAAAACATGAGTTTGGGAGCTCGGAATTCGACGAGACTTTGAGGTATTTTTATAGATAATAATTGGGTAATGCTTCTACACTTGATTTTGGTTATATCCCACTAATCTACCCTTAATGTTATCATTTAATTTTGGATTTGGAGCGAAAAAATGGGAAAAATGGAAAGAAGATCTTCAACTCAGATTTTGAGTTTTGATTGGGATTTTGTCATCGGATTTGGGTAATTTTTGGTACGAGTGAACACGTGAGTGAATTGGTGTTCATAATTTGTGATTTTTACTCGATTCCGAGATGTGAGCCCGGGGAGGATTTTGAGCGATTTTCCAATTTCTTACTTTTAACTTTGATTATGTTCGTTATATTAGTTTCTTGTAGTTATATTTATATTATGTAATTACTTTTGGCTAGATTTTGGCCATTTGAAGTCGGATATTCGTGGAAAAGGCACAATATCATATTGATTTGAGTTTGGTTCGAGGTAAGTGGCTTGACTAACCTTCTGTGGGGAACTTCCCTTAGTACTAGTACTGCTGTTGATATATGCGCGACGTGTACGTGAGGTGACAAGTGTGTACACAAGTTATTTGTTGTAACACCCAATTATTCATTAAATAATAACGTGTATTTCCTCTTATTTGAACTTATTAGCGTCTGTAGTATCTTGTTAGACTAAGAAAGCATGCCTACTTGCCTTAACTGTTTACGTGGACTATTTGCAACATTTTTAGTTATTTTTCCTATCGTTCCTTAACTAGTACTTAGGTTATATTGTAAGATTTCGTGCCATAATTGTTGAATTCTGTTGTTTGGCTGCGTATTTACTTTAGGACTCATAACGATATTCTGGGTGATCATCCTGTACTGCATATTTACTTTGGGACTACGGAACGGTATTCCGGGAGATCCCTCTGTCTTGCATATTTAATTTAGGACTACGGAACGGTATTTCGGGATATCCCCCTGCACATTTAGGTTAGGACTACGAGATAGTATCTCGGGAGATCCCCCATTGTTTTGTTGTTCCCGGAGCTGTTGTTTTTCCATGATTTCTTCCTTGTTACATTTCAGTCTTTATTACTGCGATATTTCATTTTTTTTTGCCTTATTATATATATGTTTCGGTAGGGCCTTGACCTGACCTCGTCACTACTCGACCGAGGTTAGGCTTAGCACTTACTGGGTACCATTGTGGTGTAATCATGCCTTTCCCTGCACATGTTTTTCTGTGTGAAGATCCAAGTACATCTTACTCGCCTCATCATTAGTGTAGTCGCTGCAGCTTACCGGAGAATTCAAGGTACATCTGCCCATGCCCGCAGATCCTCGGAGTCCTCCTCTATCCCTTATGTTGTTTTCCTTCATTATTTCCTTTAGACACTATGTATAGAAAACAATTAGACAGTTTCATAGAAGTTGTGACTCGTGATTACCGGGTTTTGGGAATACTGTTGATATTCGAGTGTTGGTGTTCTTTTACATGTAGAGTGGCATTGTTATCATTTATAGTACTTATTGCAGTTTAGTTGTTAATTTCTTCTTTTATTTTCTGTTATTTCAAAATTATTAAGCTTACCTAGTCGTGGAGACTAGGTGCCGTCACGACGACTTACAGAGGGAGAAATGGGTCGTGACAAGAAACATAAGTATTCATGTTACCGTATGTGCCTAGAAATCCGATCTTCAAAACCTGTGCATATGTGTGTTTCATTTATTTAGTGTTGAAGTATAGGGATCGTTCTACGTTTCCATTTCTGTGTTAGTTTGCTATGGAAAAGGCTCTTGTGGTAGGACATTTCATAGTGATTGGTTTGCATTGGAAGGCCTCATTATAGGGAAGAGTTGGTTGTTAGTGATTAAAGGTATTTGGGAGTAGAGTTTAGCTCTAGGTTGTGATGTTCTCCCCAGCACAAGCATTGCCCTAGGCCTTGAGACCCTTCAGAACTTTGAAGCGTCGGAGGATTAAAAAAGGGTAACGACCTTGAGTAGAACTCACTCCTTAACCATTAATTCATTGACACTAATTTCTCTCTTGGGGTTTGGTGTTTCATGGAAACTAAAGGTATTCGATGTGAATCATTCACCATGTGCAACCTCCACATTAGCATGATTCCCTTAGCATTCATGTACTATCAGTAATCTTTTCTTAAATCTTTCCTTAGTATGATTTCCTTAAGTATTCGAACACTATCAGTGATTGCTTTAGTCTTTGATTAAGAATTTTATATTATGGATATGTATGCAATATTGTTATTTTAATGACCTTGTCTTTTATTTTTTGGGGCATGTACAAATGATTTGGGCCTCCTGAGTTCTTTAAAACTCAGGCCCAAGTCTAGTGTAACGACCCGACCGGTCGTTTTGAGCTCTAGCGCGTCTTTCAGCGGTTTGAAGTCGTGAGCAGCTTCGTTTCAGGTGTTATGACCCATGGGCGTGGTCGGAATTGAATTTCAGGAAGTTTAGAATTGATTTGGAAAGAAAATTCTCATTTCAGAAGCCATAAGTTGGAAAAATCAACTAAGATTGGAAATTTTGAATAAACAACCTCGGAATCAGGATTTGAAGGTTCCATCAGGTTCTTTTTCGGATTTAGGCGTATGTCCGGATCGGATTTTGGATAACCCGGGAGCGTTTTTATGCATATTGTTGGAGTTATCATTTTAGAAGAATTTCATAGACTTGGGCTTGAAGTGCATTTCAGTGTTGTTGATGTCTGTTTGGGATTCCGAGTCTGGAATAGCTTTGTATGGTGATTCTGGAGTTGGGAGCGCGATCGGAAGTGCATTTGGATGTCCGTAGGTTATTTTGAAGTCATTTGGCTAAAGATAGGAATTTGAAGGTTTTTGAGAAATCCGACCAGAAGTGGAAGTTTTGATATCGAGGTCGGAATGCGATTCTGCGAGTTGGACCAGGTCCCTAATGTTGAATATGACTTGTGCGCAAAATTTGAGGTCAATCGGACGTGATTTGATAGGTTTCGGCATCAGATGTAGAAGTTTGAAATTTCTAAGTTCATAAAGCTGGGATTTGGGTGCGATTTGTGGTTTCGATGTTGTTTGATGTGATTTGAGGCCTCGAGCAAGTCCGCATTATATTTTGGAACAGGTTGGTATGATTGGATGGGGACTCGGGGGCCTAAGGTGGATTCCAGGTGGTTAACAGATGAATGTTTGAAGTTGAAAAAGGCTGAAGGCTGCTATCATCTTATGTGACCGCACCTGCGAGGCTTTGACCGCACGTGCAGAGCCGCGGGTGAGGATAATGGCGCCGCAGGTGCGAGTTTTGGGGCTGAAGCTGAGGAAGCCGCAGGTGCGGAAGTTGGGTCGCACCTGCAGAAGCGTAGGTGCGGAGAATGGACCGCAGAAGCGAGAGATGCTGGGTTGAGTCAGAGCCGCACCTTCGATGGAATTTCCGCAGAAGCGGCTATTGGACCACAGGTGCGAAGAGAGGCCTGGGCAGAATGTATTAAAGACGGGTTCTTGTCATTTCTCACCCATTTTTCATTGTCATGGGCGATTTTTGGAGAGCATTTCAAGGGGGATTTAAGTCAGGCATCAAGGTAAGTAAATTCCTTCCGTTTGTTAGGTAAGTACAAGATTATATGCATGGATTAGGCATGGAAATTGGTAGGAAATTTGGGAAATTTTTTGAAGAAACCTAGAAAATGTAAATTTGGAATTTAGCCACGAATTTAAGTGTGGAATGTACAGTAAATTTCATGATTGAACTAGTAGAGCTATGGGTAGCATGTATCTTCAAGAATTTTGGATTTCGGGCATTTTGGTCATTTCTCTGAGCGGGGTTGGGAAAGTATATAATCTTAATTTTTTGTGAGTATAAGGATGAATTTTCATTGCTTTGCCGTTATGTGGTAGTTTCGGAGCATTGTGCGTCCGTTTGAGTCATCGGAAGGGCTTGGAAGCCGGTATATGAATTTTACAGCGAGGTAAGTCTCCTTTCTAACTTTGTGAGGGAGAATCGTCCCCCTAGGTGAAATAATTCAGTACATGCTATTATCTTTGGGGGCTACGTACGCACGAGGTGATGGGAGTCTGTGCGTAGCTACTATTATGCCATGTGCGAGTAGTCTAGGACCCACTAGCATGCCTTTCATGTTATACCTGTAATCCTTCTTGTAGTATTAAACTGCTACTATAATCGAAGATGATATTGAATATCTAAAAGAAAACTAGAGTTCATCTTGTTAATCTTCTAAAATAAGAATTTATCTCTCTGTGGATATTTGTGTACCTGGATTGGGTTGTATCGTGGAATATCATTAAACTTGACAAATGAGTTTCAAAAACAAATGATTTAAAAACCTATATTTCATATTTATTTTAAATAAGGATTTTACCACTTTCCTAAGAAAACTATTTTCTTGATAAAATACGGATTTAATATGTGGGTATGTGTAACTCTGGGTGCCTGAGTCGCTTGAGTGATTTGCGAGCAGGGTGACCTTGTATTTGTGTGTGTATTCATATGAACACCTGAGTCGCAGGTATGATTCGCGAGCAGGCTAGCTGTATTATTTTAACCGCATCGCATGACCGATTCGCGACCGGGGAAGATAAATGCATCTATGGTTCGAGCCGTTCGACCCTTCGGCAGTGCACATTTTATTATTGTTGGTCCCCGCCGTTCGACCCTCGGCATAGCTTGCGCATGATATTTGTTGTGTAGTTGCTATGACCTTTGCCTAATTACAGGCCTAAAATATTAGATTATCAACTGAAATGACAGAGATTTAAAGTTATTAAAAAGATTTTGGAAGAAGTTGTTCCTTCTCGGCGATTTGTTATTATTTGATTAAATCACCATGTTGATTAATTGTTAATATAACAAATATATAAAGTGGTAAACGTGAACGGAGTTGAAAGATATCTAAATCATGTTTTATAAATTGCCTATGATAAATCATGGTTAGTGTCATACCTAAATATTCTAAATTGACCGTTAGTAAGTGTCTAATTTGACCTCTCGTCACTACCTCTCTAAGGTTAGGTGGGCAACTTACTGAGTACACATTGTTTTTGTACTCATGCTACTCTTGTTGTGAATTTTATTGCACAGGTACTTTCATAGCAATGTAGAGGATTCGGAAACTTAGGCGAGCCGCATCATCCGGAGGCGATCTGCGGCTGACATAATCTCCTTCATACTGTATTTATTTCATTTAAATTTCCTTGTCCAGTTGTATTTCGGAAAGGCTTGTAATGATTGTTGAATTCTTAGAAATTGCTCATGTAGTTGTGACACCGGGTTCTGGGATATGTATTGGGATATAATTTCTTAAGTGTAATCTTTAAACCACTATTTTTTTAAATTATCAGAATTTTATTTGGTTAATATGTAATTTAGGAAAAATAGATGTTTTCATAAATGTTTTAAAACCGAAAAGTTGTTTCAATTAAATAATGGGTTGGCTTTTCTGACATGGATGTCCGGCGCCATCACGACCTTAGGGATTTTGGGTCGTGACAACATGGTATCATAGCTCTAGGTTCCCGTATGTCTCGTGAGTCATGAGCGAGTCTAGTAGAGTCTTGCGGAACAGTACAGAGACGGTACTTATCTTCGAGAGGCTACAGTTCTGTTAGGAGTACTTCCCTTCTTGATTCCTCATCGTGTGAGTTGATTCCTTTGAGGCTTATGCCTACGTTCATTCCTACTCAATCTTATGCGTCGCGAGTGCTTTCTATGGATCACGAATTTGAGGAATGGAAATGGTGATACGAATGTAATTCGAGATGCTTCCATGTGTAATTGGTCGTGGTTGTTGTTATGGCCCTGCAAAAGGGTAGTATGTTATTTCAGCTCAGTAGTTGTGTTTTCGGGAGCCTTAAGGATGTGCTCAAATAGTGATGATGCTTGCGATTGGTTATCGCGTGATGTCGATATGATGATAGAGTGTTTTCCCGTATATTGGGGGTGATGAATGGTTTAAAGGGAGGTCTTCTCAGAGTTCGATTTCGAGATTTCAGTGTTTTGTTCTGGTAGGGGGAAAGGCATTTGGATTCTGAATGGTCTAGTTGGGGTTGATAAAGTAGTAAGACTTGGCGTCTTCAAATGAGGTGGGATATGCACCTGTGACGTGTAGTCTTCATCATTGATCGGATGGAATGTGTTAAGTTTGGCGGTGCTATGGGTTCTTCGATTGCATGGGGTCAGAGTATTAAGAGGAAGTATTGAAGAATGCGGTTGGTAGAGATCGTGAGGTGTGGTTGTTCAGTACCGGATAAGTGTTGATAACGAAGGCAGCTAGAGAAAAATAATCTTCGGAGAGCTTGAAGTCGTGGTGATCTGCTGGTTTGAGAGCTACTGAGAATGGTCCTGAAGTGAGGCTAGGCGGTGGTTCCATTTCTAAAAGGCCATGTGTAAAGAAGCGGAAGTCGAGCAGTCGCAAAGTGGGGGAGCGGTAGCACAGCTTGGAATTTGAAGATATTGTCGCACATTAATGGATGTCCATGAGGAGCGGACGGGCTAGTAAAGTTGGTAAATGAAGCAGGGCGTAGGATGGGGTATTGAAGTCGCAGGGAGCGTGCATTTTAGCGTCGTTGGGAGGTGTCTGTGGGTGGTTTCTTCAGGTGGGTTGTCTTCCGTGAATAGGTTAGAGATGGCGGGGTTGGCAGGTTTCGGTGAGGAGTTCTAGTGGCTAATCGGTGGGAGGTAGAAGGTGTGAATGATGCTAGAGGATCTGAGTAATTAGGGAGCGCTAGAAAGAGGATCTGGAAGAGTTGGACAGATTGGTTGAGATAGATTGTGTTATCAAAGGAGAAAGGATCTCAGTAGGGTCTAGAGCGGTGCAGGGAGTAGCTTCAGGATAAGTGGGGGAGTCCCACCATTTGCAGTGGGGTTGTATGGTTGTCTACACATAGGATCGCGGATTGTCGGCGTGTTGGCAAGTCATTTCAGCTAAGGGAAAGGAGTAAGACACTAATTGTGCGTGGGATTTGATGAATATGTGCAGAAGTTGACCCTATTGGGCCAGGGTTAGGCTTTGGAAGATCCAGAATTTATGCTTATGGCATGGGCGAATTGTAAGGATAGTGACTCAGTCACGTGTTTCATTGAAAAGGGTGTTCCTGTGCTAGGAGAGCCCTTGAGTTGATTGTATTCAGGGCCAGTCAGAGTGGGTAACTCTCAATAGCGGACCTAGTGAGTTCAAAATTTTAGAATGCGGCGTTTAAGGGTTCCAGGAAGCAATATGATCGAGAATCGAGCTTTTGCAGAGTAATTTCTGAGAAAGAATAGGATGGTTGGAATGTTCTATGATATGTTTCAGAATGCACGATAGTATTAGAGGAGTGAGAGGAATAAACTCCGAATTGTAAAAAGATTATCAGAAGGGTATGAGACGGGTTGCGGGATTTAGGCAGCATAGTCTCGTGAGTCAAGGTGACTTGGGATGAGTGAGGGTTGAGTTTGCTATGGGTTGGAGGAAGTTGCTATTATTCATGCGGCAATTGAAGATGATTAAAAGAAGATAGATTGATTAGTCATGCTTGAAATGTCCCATTTTCGGCAGTGATCGGTTCCTTTGATGTGATTTAGTTATGCATGTGGTTTGTGCCAGTGGGTGCGGGGCTTGTCGGCCGTCGTAACAGATCTCATGTGGGAGTATTTGAGTGTTATGGCCTGTCAGGTGTAGGCAGATCCCGTAAGGGTTATGGTGGTACGGACTACTACTTAAGGATTTGCATGATTGGGTGATAATGGGAATTCACTCGTGTGTTGAGATGGTACTCTTGAATTGAGTTAAGTAAAAGGTTTCTATATGATGAAGTGTTCACCCTATTGGTGGTTCGGAAGTTATGATGGAATACTTGCACTACCTCATGTTGGTGTGTTAGGTGCGAAAAGCAATATGTAACTGGGAGTAAGAATCGAGATTTGCTGGGTGATGATACGGATGTCATGAGCTCGGAAGAGCAAGCCAAAGTGATTTAAAAGTTCAGAGTAAGCTGGTGTTATCTTTAGTGTCACCTGAGATTGATATTCGGTGAAAGAGGCTTTGTACCCTGGTCATGGGTTCTTGATGTGTTTTGCGGCCTTAGTGTGGTCGGTGTTATGGATGTGCCGACTTGTTGCCTTGTGTGGAAGGTCGTTGAAGCATGACCGCAAAAAGATTTCATAAAGTGTGACATGTAGTCACTCGATGGATTGAAGATTTGAACTGAGTATAAAGAAGTGCAATGTTGCTTAATTGAGGATTTATGCCTGGAAGGCGTTCGATTCAGTTGATTATGGATTATGGGGTGTTTGTCCCGGTGATGATGGTTGTTCTCGTGTATTATGAGAGAAAGTGGGTTAATATGGACCTAGATAAAAGCTAATAGCTTTTTTTGGTGCGAGCAAGGTGGCTCGTCAATGGGAGAAGCAAGTCAAGAATCAAGACAAAACTCCAGATGGCATTTAGATAGGAATTTTGCAACTGTTGGATTTCAAGAGTATGTAATTTTCTTTTCATTTTTTTGATGTAATAGTAGGAACCGCGGATTGGACCTCGACGGAACTTCGCTCGACTCTCCCTCAAAGCATAGTCTATCAGCCATCTTTCACTCGAACTACACGTGACCTGATTCCCTTATAACCCGGGATATGTAGGCGGCCTAAAACCAAGGCTCGGTCACATCCTTTCTTTTATCTTCTTCTCC